>CM070713.1:18102483-18368498 GCA_036346275.1 Otatea glauca
CCCATCTGCTCATCCTCCGAGTCAGTCTCATACTCCGATTCTTCTTCATCCTCCTCCTCTTCTATTGGCTCCTCCTCCTCCTGAGGAAGCAGCTCCTCCTGCTCCCTCAAAAGCTGCCTCTCCCTTATCCTCCTCCTCCTCTCCTCCTGTGCCTCCTCGTCCTCCTCCTCCATCTCAGCTTCCAGCCGCCTCTCATTCTCCTCCTCGACAGTCGACACAATCTCAGCCTGCCGTATACGGCGGTGATCCGCCCTCAGCTCCTCCTTATTCTCCACACGGGTCTCAGCAAGGCGCCGGAGCCGACGATCATCCTTCACGGGAATATCACCATCCTCATCCTTGGGGAATGCCTTGTCAAGAGAAAACCTGGCAGTCCGGATATCTATGTCGTCATCAGCATCCTCGGCCCACTCAGGCGCCTTCCCTGGCCAGTACCGCTTCACCTTGGTCTGGCCAATCTTGCCACGGAGCTTATCGCGCACCGCAATGGCGGCATCACTAACTCCAGCTGCCACAGACATGGTTACGGGTTCGCACCACCTATTTCCCCTCTTCTTGCACTCTCAACCGACCACTGCAAACATATAAATTACGAAAGATCGGTAAGATTAAGGTACGCCAACGAGTCATTGCTTCAGGTCCACGCAAAATTCCAATCCTTGCAGTGTTACACTACTTAGAATTTGTAGTTTTTTGAACTGCTACACGCAGAAATCAATTAAACAAAGCGACGAAATTTTCCTCCGAGAAACCCCAAATCATATGAACAACACATAGAAACAGAATACCCTAAAAGTCCCTTCTACTTTGGACAAAGAATCGAGCGAATCAGCGCAAAAACCACTAGAAGAACCGGACGATTCAGCGAGGACCACCAAACCGAGAGGGAGAAAAAAAAGGAATCGGCGAGACTCACGGGGAAGACGCAGACGATTCGAGGCGAGCAGAGGGGGACGGAGCGAGCCGAACCTGAGCGGTGGACGGCGCCGGTGATGCTCGGAGAGCGGCGGGCGGTTCGGTGCCGAGCCACGCCGCGACGAGGGTTAGGGTTTCGCCTCCAGTCCCGCGGACGAAGACGACGCCGAGAGCGAGGGCCGAGAGGCAAGCGGGAGGAGGCGTGGCAGCGGTTTCGGCCCTGGGCTTTGGGCGCTGTGGGCGTTGACAATTTAAATGGGCCACGCATGGACTCCTGAATCCTGATAAGTGAGAATTTTTTTTTGTTTAATATTTTTTTATTCTTTTTTCAAAACTATGCGTCTGAAAAAAAAATTACGGAAATACCCCCGTCGCCCGTGTATGGGCGATCGCCCCATACTGAGGCGATAGCTCGCCTCCGTTACTGTAATGGCTCTTGCGTGCTGCCACGTGTGGGCCCCTATCGCCCTACAGAGGCGACAGGGCCATATATACCGCCCACCGCTCGGTGGCAGAGAGAAAAGAAGGGGAGCCGAGCGCGTGGAGAGAAAAAGAGAGGGAGAAGAGAGGAGAAGAGGAAGAGAAGAAGAAGAGAAGAGAAGAGAAGAGTCGAGAAATTTAGGTAAATTTTGAATTTTATTGTAGAGTTAGTTTAGCAATTTTTTGTAGAGGTAAATGTAGGAATTTTTGTTAGGTTATGCAGTATTTAAAATTTAATGTATCATTTAATATTTAGGAATTTGTTGTAGTATTTAGAAATTTTAGGATTATGTATTGTTTAGAAATTTAATATAGCGATTAATATTGAAAATTTAATGTAGTATGTAGTATTTACAAATTTAATTTAGTATTGTCAAGTATGTGCAAATTTAATGTAGTATTCAGTATGTAGAAATTTAATCTGAGAAATATTAGACAATATTTGAATTTAATTTAGTAGGGTTGTGTATTAGTAATTTTGTTATGCAAATAATGTATTAGGCAATATATATACAAATGTAATGTGGTATGAATTTAATTTAGTGGGTCGTGTATTACTAATTTTATTATGTAAGTAATGTATTAGGCAATATATACAAATGTAATGTAGTAGAAATTTAATATTAGGCAGTATAGTAGGCTAGTCGAATCACTTATTCATAGTCGTATTTTGCGAAGACGATCAATGTACGTTTTGTAGATTGTATTTTAGAGTAATATTTTTCCGTCGGACGTTGCGGCATGTCGGAGAAATTGTATTTCCAAATATTTTATGGAGATGGGGAGATAGCACGGGGCGGATGGGGTGGATCTATCATCATTTTCAAGAGTCGTGCAGGGCATATGCGAGATCGAGCGATAGGACATACGAGGGTTTGTTGGAGTGGATGTCTCGGATGTTCGATTTGGATGCCCAGTGTTGGTTGCGGTCGAGCGTTAGTGAGCCGGCGCAAGACCGTTTTACGGAGAGTTGATTCCTATTAACTCGGCGTCAACATGGAGGAGTTATGTTGGTTTTGCTTAGAGCGGGGTTGGCGCTCATGTTGTTGGTACATGCTACCCAGTAGCTCCATCGGTGTCGCAAGGTCGTGATGTCGGGGTGGACATTACGGCGGAGGGACATCAAATGTAGAAGGATGCGAAGAGGAAGGCGGCGAGGAGCCCGAGACGAGGAGCACAAGGCTGGCGGTGGCGAAGGGACCGGGGCGAGGAGAGGCAGGGTGGAGGCGCGGGTGGCCGACGAGGGGAGGAGGTGGAGGACATTGTTGACTGATGGAAGAGGAGGACCGTGCGGATGAGGAAGTCCACGATGGTGAGCACTCCGACGAGGAGGACAACACCCACGAGGTGCCTATCCACAGTGCGTGGACCAATTACAATTTTGAAGACCTAACAATGAATGAAGGAACATTGATGCATGGGAGTATCGTGAGAACGAGGTGACGCAGGGGCCATATATAAAGACAAGGAGGCTGTGATGGATGCGGTGAAATCTTGGGCAATGTCTCTCGGCGGCAATTCGGGGTTGTGAAGTCCAAGAAGAAGGACTACGACGTGAAGTGCGTAGTTGATTCGTGCCCATGGCGGTGCATGCATACCGGGAAGTGGGCGGACTCTGGAAATGCTCCATAGTGATGAAGCATAGCTGCGAAATGGAAGAAGCGGGCGGGACACCGCAATCTGTCGTCCACTTGGGTGGCAAATGTGTTTTATGGTCGATTGTGGACAATCCCCATCTACACCTCGATCTATTATCACGGTAGTGGAGAGGTTTGATACAAGATTAGCTACGCAAAGGCATGGAGAGCAAAAGGACAGCTCGGAAATACGGTTCGGGCGTCGAGGCTTCGTGCGAGAATATTCCCACTTGCTCAGGGCAATCGCACAAAGGAACCCCAGTACATCCATCGACCTTACGGAGTTCCTGCGGGTGGTGCGTGCACCGAAGTGGGTATTGCGGTGTGCATTCTTCACCACAGGCGCATGCATAAATGCGTTAAACCGCGTCGCCGGTCCTTTGCATGGACGGCACATTCCTCACGGGAAGTACAAGGGCGATTCTAATCTGCGATCGCGGTGGATGCCAACAACCGAGTTCTACCGGTTGCGTTGGCATTCGTGGAGAAAACACGGAGAGTCGGTCTGGTTCCTTGAAAGAGTGAAGGCGGCGATTGTTCTTGACGGGCGATGTTTGCGTCATCCATGGCCAGACATCCGAGGCTGCTAAGAGCGATCGTGGATATGCAACAAGGGTCGCCGTCGTGGGAGCGACAAAGTGGCGGATCGAGGAGCAGGTGGTGCATGAGGCACATGGGTGCCAATTTTTCCGTCGATTCGGGAACAAGGAGCTTATGAACATGTTCAAGTGCTTGTGCAAGCAGAACCAGCGGAGGAAGTTCGACGCGCTTTGGAAGGCGTTGGGCGAACTAACGAAGAAGCAATCAATGGATCCCGGAGGTACCGCTAGTTCATCAAGGAACCCGATGGTGTACCATGAGCAAGGAGAGGACCCCACACCTTATATGCGGCTGCCGATGGACCCCAAACATCGGCGTGGCCGGTACCACATAAAGAGTTTCACCGATTGGATCGACATGAGCCTTTGGAGAAATGGTCCTTACGCACGACGAGGCGGCTCGCGTTATGGGATCATGACAATGAACTCAGCGGAGATTTACAAGCCCAGGTAATGAAAGGCACGGATGCCTTCCATCGTGGGTATAGTTGAGGTGTCTTATTAGGGACACGAGATATTTCATTGAGCGATACAAGACCTCCACAAAGCATGTATGTCGGACAATCGATTGTCTTACTCAATCGTTGTGTCTACCTACATGTCCAAGAAAACAAGAAAGGCGCAGACACATCGGGTTACACCGAGAGTGGCGTGGAACGGAGATACCACGTGCATCGCGGTGGCCGAGGTCGCAGGGTGCCACCGGAGAGGACTTCCCATCCATGCGTACTCGAGCGGTGAGTGCGAGTGCTCTGCCGAGAACCATGCTCGCCGCACTTGCCGTGGCTGCGCACGTCATTGCCGCAGACCACCGAGACGCATCAATTCTATCGTCCGTTCATCTCCCGTACTACTACAAGCGAGCGTTCTCAACACGTGGCATCATGAGGTGTACGGTGCCGAGTGGATGGATCGTTCACAACACCCTCTCCGACCATCGATGGGTACCGGACATCCGAATGTTGAAGATGAAGGTCGGCGTCGAAGGACAAGGCGCATTCGAACGATATGGACGAAGTCGGAGGCGCGTCGCAACCGCGGATAATGTAACTTTCCATGTTGTTCCCATCTTGTATTTTTCAATGGACCGTAAGTTGTAATGTGCGTTGTAATGTTCGATGTAATTTTCAATGTACTAGTAAGTTGTTGTTCGCATCATGTAATTCTCCGATGTTCGATTAGTAGCTACGAGGATAATGTAATTCTCGACGTTGTGTGCCTCGTCGAACATGTCTTTGTCTTTCGTATGTTTGCAATCTGAGTTTTTTTTTGGCTCTCCGCACTTCGGTTGTATTGTTTGTTGAGTATGGTACAATTCGTTATTTCGCATTTCATTTTGTGTGCACATGTAATTACTGATAAATCTGTTGTATTTGCTTTGTAACAGGCCACGATGGCGCGACCTTGCCCTGAGCTGCTGGACGTGACCGTCGATGCGACCCACCGGTCTAGGTACTCCGCAGAGGAGAACCGAGAGCTAGGGCCACTTCGACCTCGGGTGCCCAGGGAGCTGCTTCGCATCGACCCACGCTGGGTTCCACGGTAAGCTGCGAACGCTTGCACTCTTTTACGTACATGTACTTACCTGTGAATGCAATTCTAACGACGCAATGCACTACATGCAGGTTGCGAGCGGCTGGCTTACTTCCTCTTTGTAGGATGGTGGAGCAGGTGACTGCCCCGTTAGCGGGCAAGGAGGTCCCGCGGTTCGGGTACGACCGATCCCTGCTGGCCGCACTCGTGGACCGGTGGAGACCGGAGACGCACACGTTCCACCTTCCGTGCGGAGAGATGGCTCGACGCTGCAGGGCGTGTCGTACCTCTTAGGCCTCCCCATGCGGGTCGGCGATGCGTGCCACACGACGCCCGCCACGTGTACGCCGAGTTGTCCGCGCGTTTCGCCGAGGTGCAGCGGCACCCGGCGACCCCTACCACTTCCCTTAGGGAGGCTGAGCGCCACGGTCCGACGAAGGCGTGGCTGCTTCAGTTCACGGTGAGTACCTCTTTCTTTGAGAATTAAAATAGAAGCGCCAAGTTGCTGATAATGTTTGTTGCGAACGCTGCAGGCTCAGCTTCTCCACCCGCACGCGGAGGAGGCGGACGTGGCCCGCCACTTGGAGGCATACCTCCTGTTGTTGTTCGGTTGGGTGATGTTCCCGTCCTCCCACGGGAACACGGTGGACCGTCACCTGATCGAGTACGCACAGCACATCGCCGACACCCTGGTGGATGAGGTAACACACTCAGTTCCAATCTCATCTCAGCGAAGCACGTCTAACTCCCCCCTTGTAAACAGGTGATGCAGTGGTCGTGGGCCTCAGCTGTGCTTGCGGCGACGTACAGAGGTCTGTGCGACGCCGTCTCTCGGCGAGCACGACACGGCGATGTCGGGTTGCGTCCTACTCCTCGGTTGTGGTCTTGGGAGCGCTTCTCCGTCGGCGGGCTGTTGTTGACACGACACGTACCAGAAGCTTTACGGAGACGACCGGTGGGCGCCCACCATGGGCCACTCTCGGGTCCGACGACGTATGCTCCTCGTATCTTTTCCCCACTAACGCACTTGAATAACCTTCGCCATTTCTTATTTCCTCGCGGCGGAGGTTCGCGCGCCGACAGTGAGGAGGTCCTATCGGAGTTCGTTCGGAGTTCGACCGCCTCCACGAGCGAGGCGTGCGGTGGGCGCCATACACCGCGTACGACGTCCACGCTCGAGCACCTCACGGGGTCTCCGTGCTTTGCACGCGAGATGAGGCCTTTTGGCTCACCCGTAAGGTGCTCGTCTTTGACCTTTGTGTCGAGGAGTACTCCCGCACCGAGTCTTTGCGGCGATTCGGCTGTTCGATCCTTTCCTTTGCCGCCTCGTCCACGTTGTCGCACGTGGCGCTCACAGTACTTGCCTCGATCCTACTACTCCGCATCTTTGCGAAATTAATGTGGTGTGTACTTACTATTTTGCATTGCAGATGGCCGGATGGGTGCTGCGGTGGGCTCTCGATTCGCGCACCGTATGCGGCCATGGGCGTCTGATGGGGCGCGCGACTCGGCGAGAGGGTCACCGAGACCCGGCCAGACGACCATGACATGTACGATCGGTACATGGAGTGGTTCGCCCACGACTCGCCTCAGGTGGGGTACACACCAAAGATCGTGCGTCGCCGGGTAGGCATCGGTAGCGGACACGTACCCTTCACAGATGTCCCAGAGGGACAACGCCTCGGTAAGTGTCGCAATCGAACCTACATGGGCACGTCTTTTTCATGTAACTTACGTAATAACAATTTGACGTTACATGCAGACTCAGCTCTTGGCGGAGATTGAGGTGGAGGCTGTGTCCATGTTGACGCACCTACAGGGGGGCATACAGGTGACCACCGCCGAGTCCGAGACAGCTTGGGGTCGGGTCCTCGGTACGGTGAGGCGGTTAGCTCGATTGGCCACCTGCCGGGGGCGCGGAGACGTCGGCGGACGCAAAGACCCCGTCGCCGCCCCAAACCTCGCCCTACCCCCGGTGCCTCGTCACGCCCCACGCACCGCGAGGGAGACAGGTGGTGACGAGGCACCTTCCGCTCCTCGTCGTACCCCGTCGGTTCCTCGCTACGCTCCCACACAGCAGCGGTGGGGACGGTGGGTGGGAGGCTCCTTCGCGTCGCGCCCTACCCGTCGGTTCCTCGCTACGCTCCCACGCAGCAGCGGTGGGGGCAGTGGGCTGCGGAGGCTCCCTCGTCGTCCCGCGCCCCAGCAGGACCCTAGGGTGGTTTCGACGACCCTTTCGACGACGAGTTCGACCTGGAGGAGTACCTTTCGACCGACTACCTCGACCCTCTCGGCTCTCGGGTGCGCCGCCACAGACTTGGCCTCGCCGCGCGCGACTACTCTACGCTGTCGCAGGTCGGCCTAAGAGGGACGTCCGTCCGTGTCGCCACTCACCTACCCCACGGCCGATTAGGAAGCGTGGCGTGATTGACTTGTTGTACGGATGTATTTTTGTAATGGCTTTACGTTCGAAGACATTGTATAACTCCCGAGTTAGTAACATGACAAATGCGTTATCACTATAAATTGTTCAAATCATTTATGCATTGCTTGCCTATGCCACACGACGTGACAACACACCAACGCTTTTGGTGCACCTATCGCCTCTAGTAGGGCAATCGCCTAATGTGAGGCGATCGCTCTTATATGAGGCGATCGCCCAAATATGAGGTGATCGCTCCATACCCGCGATATCGCCCTTTATAACATTCGTTCTCACAAGCGGTCTCGCAAAGAATAGCGGGAGAAAGAATAGAGGTGAGCATCAATCGAAAATGCCGAGTGCAAGTGCAAAGGGTAAGGGAAGGCAAAGGAAGAAGCAAGTGCATGCTGCGAATTTAGCGTATCAAGATCTCTTCCTACCTCGTGGGTCAGAGCACCCATGTGTATGTGCGGAGATCTTTGCGTGCTTGTCCACTCTTGGGAAATTTCAACTTGGAAGAGGAGGTATTGGAAGTGCCGCCTTCGCCTTCGATCCGCGGAGAAGAGCTCAAGGATCGCCGCATGGTAACAATCGTGCGGGGTTACATAATATTTGTGAATGAAACTTTGCTAATTTACGTTTCATGCAATCACCTCCGCCATCGTGTGAATTTGAGCGATGGTTTGATACGGAGATCAACCCCGAGGACCAACGGCTTCTTGACCAAGCCAACCGGCAGATGAGTTCACGCGCGGTTTCAAGAACAACGCGATGCCGCATGCGAGGAGGCATGTAGGAAGGAAGCGGAGGAGAAGGAGGCCGAGAGAGAGGAAACGAGAGGGCGCGACGTGCGAGAAGCCCCAGCGAGGCATGGGCGAATGGGAAGTGGCCTCAAGCACTCGATGAGCGTCTGGTGTTAACTTTGGTTTTCTTTGTTCGTGGTACTCCTTTTAGTTTTAAGTCGTAATAAAGTGCGGCCCAACCTTCAAGAGTATGCTCACCGTCCGGAGGGCTCAGATATGTCCTCTCGCTCGCTTGTCCCAAATGATGTTATTTTTCTCCATCGAGATAGGTTATAGCATTTTAAGTTCGTCGATTTGATTTCATCGAGTTTTACCATCGTTTATGAAAGATACGGCCATTTTGATGTTTTACCGATTGAATGTTAGGACAACAATAAAATAGTGCGACCTAAAGTGACATCTAAATATTTTTACATAATTGTAACCTATGCAAGCCCAAGAATGCAACAAAGCTGGTTCTCACAAGTTTTGAGGTCGTTCGACATTATTCTACCCGCTTGAACAATGAATGTTATAAAGGGTTTAAACTAGCCATCTTTGATTCAAAATGCAATCATATTTAGATATTTTTGCAAAAATGAAGTGCATAAGGTTGTAGTAACTTATTCTATTTATTTCATGAATTATGGATCAACACACATTATAATTCCTTCACAATCCACAGTTAGAGCCTAGCATTCGAACTCAAATAAAAATATTTTTCTGCAAACAACACATGGATTTTTATTTTAGACTCTAATTCCTCATTCCATAATTTAAATTTAGAAACAAGTTTCATTTAATTTGGACACTCCTAGCAAAAGTTATGGGGTTTATATTAAAAAGGCATGTAGTAATTACGAAACAAAACTAAAAAAAAGCTCATGCTTGGCCGCCTGTCTCTCGAGCGCGACAACCCACAGTCGACGCAAGACAAGCGCTGCCGTCAAGAACGGCGAAGGCACCGATCGCCCGTGTATGGGGCGATCGCCCCATACACGGGCGACGGGGGGCATTTCCGTAAAAAATTTTTTCGGACGCATAGTTTTGAAAAAAAGAATAAAAAAATATTAAACAAAAAAATTCGATAAGTGAGGCGCCTCTCTCTCTCACACATCTGATATACTACTTAAAAAAATTTGAAATACTTTTTTATTACTTTAGTTACACTCGTACACTAATTATAAGATACTCTAATATAAGTCATATGAAAAAAAATTGCAATGGAGTTCATAGTTTTTAATGTATTTTGCAAATACCTTCATATACGCACATAAAAAGGAGTATGTCTAAAAAAATATACATACCACCTCTGAAGAAAGTATATACCAATTAGATAGTCTTATATACTTGTATACTACACGTGCATATCCTTCGTTTCACGAGATACCCCTTACGTTATGAAATACGACATAGGGAGTAACTACTCTCAGGAGTAAAAAAGAGGTTGCATATATATATATATGTGTGTGTATGTATGTATGCATGCTATTCTACAGCTATGTGTAGAATAGCTTATTCTAAGCGCTAGCCAGTATTGCAGTTCGATCGAGTCCACGCATGGCATTAATTAGCCTGAACTTGAACCCGTTCATGCAGGCGTAAATCATTGACCTGAATGTGAATCGTTGCTTGATTGTATAGTTGATCATTGGTCATGCATGCATTAATTGTGGGCTTAACATTTTCTCTACATACAGTAAAGAACACTAAAGAACATGTTTTCTCTACATACAGTAAATAGATATGTTGAGACAGTATTGTTACAAGTATGAAATAGTAATCAAGTCAGTATTTGATGCTATTTGCCACTTTTTCCTCGGATGTTAAATCGCGTAACAGATTTTACTATCTGTATCAATAGATTTTACTATCCATAGTAATAGTTTTTACTATCAATTCCTATGGAGTTAGTGACGAGACTTATATCACTATGTGGATATTATTGTCAACAAGCTAATGGTGAAAACTGATCATAATTCTAAGCTGCCAATAAAAAGATATAGCTAAATAAAGGTAACAAGATTCATGTACAAACTACCGGACATTTTCTAGTCGGTTGGGCTTTCGTGCATTTCTAGTTTGTACAAGATTTTTTTCCTTTATTTAGCCATAACTTTCAAATGAGATAGATTTTTGTTTTCAAATTTTAGACGGTTGTAGAATCTCACCTCTCCTACGTATGGTAATTTTTTGAGATTTTTTAAAAACTTGTACATATATGTTTTACGGAATTTACATGATAAAAGTGGTCTACTGCCAAATGAAAACCAAATTACTGATATGTACAAGATTTTACTATTGAATAGGCGCATAACATTTTACGAATTTCTCATTTGATTTTATCATCTATTACAGTAACATTTACTTTCATCCACATAACAATTTACTACTTGCATGCGGCACATGATTAATTGTGGGCTTAAAATTTTCTCTATACACAGTAAAGAACACTAAAGAATACGTTTTCTCTACTTACAATAAACTAGTATAGTGCCTGTGCTAACGCTACGATGGCAGTACACCCGCTTATCAATTAAATGAGAAGATAAGTATAAATACAACACTTAATAATAAAAGAGAAATTTAGAATTTTAAATGAATTTATAAAGAAAAATGGAACTAAATGGAGGTCGAATGGGCGAAAACGGGCTCCCAAAAGATTTTAAATCAAGAAAGAGAAAGAAAAAAGAATTTTCTGATTTTAGATTATTTTTTTGTAGTTCTACAGAGAGCACACACAGCTCTCTAGGCTTGGCCAACAAGGGGAGGAAGGCGGGGGTGGCGGCGGTCGCGATGGCTCGGCATCAGTGCGGCGAGATCGCCGGCACCGCGCTGCGAGGAGGAGTTACGGTTGTGGTGAATTTCGCCGGGAAAGATGACGGTGATGGCTTGGGTTACCTCCAAAATCCGGCGATCTTTACAAGAGGGAGCACTTGGAGATTTACGCAATGCGATGGGGTGGAGGAGAGCTCGCCGGCTTTTATAGCCCCAAAACAAGCATATTTATGGAAACCATAATTTGGAATCAAATCAGATTGAGAGGAAATTTTGGTAATAGAGCACGAAATTTGGGGAATTAACACCATAGATGAAAAGAGGAGATTTGGCGCGAGATTGATGGAGCTTTGGAGCTTCTTTCTTACTTTAATGGAGGGAGAGAAGAGAAGAAGCTTCTCTGATCTGGGCTGCAGCTAGAAGAAGCTACAGGTGAGTTGCCTTCATTTTTTTAAATATGGAAGGATTTTTTAAAAGATAGCACATTAGGTTAAACATTTCTAGAAAAATTCTCAAAAAAACTTTCGATTATTTTGTACTTAATAAAATTATTTTCAAAAAAATTTAAATAATAAATTTGCCGAGAGACACGGCGGCGTAGGTCGTGACCAAAGAACCTCGCCAGCGTCGGCAAAGTCGCCGATGGCGACTATGGAGCCATTGCGGACTGCGTTCTCCCGACACGCCCCCATCTCCGGTTTTTTCCCAAAGACGTAATGTATGGTCCTTTCCTTTTCGGGACGTTTGTTTCCTTTTCCTTGATTCCAAGACGCTTGTTTCCTTTTCCTTGTTGATCTTTGGAGGTGAGGAAGTTCATTGTGGGCCACATGGATGATTTGGAAAAATATAGAAAAATAAATGCGCCGCCGATCATTTGGATCCGCAAGGAAAAATGATAAAATTAAACAAGTGCTCGCCAAATTACCGGTTCCGCGAGAAAAAATTTAAAACAATTAAGCAGCACTCACAGACCGTTGGTTCCTTAGATAAAAAATAAAAACAAAAATTCAGCGCTCTCCGTGCGCTGAAATTAGGCTTTATGGGGCTAGATCCGTAAAAAAGTCTCGAGAAGGGTCATATTCGGAAAAATAACGATCACAATGTCAGGACAATAAAAAATTCAAGTCTTGTTTCCTTGCATGCGGATCCTCCCTGTTTATTTTCTTGTTTGATTCACCCTCCTTCCAAATATGTAGTACGTACAATTTTGGCCAGTAAAAAATTCAAGTCTGATTTCCTTGCATACGGATCCTGCTTATTTATTTCCTTGTTTGATTCGCTCTCCTTCCAAATATGTAGGTGGGGAGGTGCATTTGTGGCCACAGGATGATTAGACACACTAAATAATGGCCATCGGATGTGGGTGAGTAAAACTGAGGAAAGATCTGAGACGTTCATTTTGATGAATGCAAGTTTCTTGGGACGTTTTGCTGGGTGCACGAATATTGGGCCATCTCTAATAAGGTGCATTATTTAGGGTGGACGTAGGAAAAATTGCTTAGATACATTATAAAGGAGTATAGATAAATATATTGAGACAGTATTATTATAAGTATGAAATAGTAAGGGGTTGAATGCTCTCAATTGCTCCGTATAAGCAGATACACGAGTGTCAGCGCAGTGCCGTACGATGTTCTTGAGGCTAGGTAACTGGTACTCTTCTCTGGTTGAGTTGAGGCCAATTGCCCAATGTAATCGACGTGTGGCACTATATACAAGTCAGTAAGTTGCTAATGTCATGTGGAAGTTCTGTTGGCTTGCATTTCCGGCTTTGAGCTTCTGAAGTTTAGATTTTGTTGTCAAATATGCTTCAAATTACTTCTAACATTTTTAGATTTTACTGCTAAATCTCATTGTATGGCGTATTATAGTCATGTGATAAATTTACTACAAAGTTACTATGAAATGCACTTTAATTTACTATCCGTATATATAGATTTTATTATTATACCCTCTAAAAAATTTGAAGACCAAAGTAAGATTCTTAAAAAATTACCATAAGTCGGGGAGGTGAGATTCTACACCTCTGTAAAATTTGAAGAACAAAATCAATCTCATTTGAAAGATATGAAATTGACAAGTGCTAATCAGTGATGAATAATAAATTTATTACTATTCATCACTGTGTTGTAGTATCTATACCCCTTTATAATGCACCTAAGCAATTTTTCCTACGTCTACCCTAAATAATGCACCTCATTAGAGATGGCCCAATGTTCAGACACCCAAAGAAAACGCTCCTTAAACTTGCATTCATCAAAATGAACGCCTCGGATCTTTCCTCGGTTTACTCACCCACATCCGATGGCCATTATTTAGTATGTCTAATCATCCTGTGGCTCCACAAATGCACTTCCCCACCTACATATTTGAAAGGAGAGCGAAACAAACAAGGAAATAAATAAGGAGGATCCGCATGCAAGGAAACCAGACTTGAATTTTTTACTGGCCAAAATTGTACATACTACATATTTGGAAGGAGGGTGAATCAAACAAGAAAATAAACAGAAGGATCCGCATGCAAGGAAACAAGACTTGAATTTTTTATTGTCCCGCATTGTGATTGTATTTTTTTCCGAATATGACCTTTCTTGAGACTTTTTACTGATCTAACCCCATAGAGTTTAATTTCAAATACGGAGAGCGCTAAATTTTGTTTTTATTTTTATCTAAAGAACCAACTATTCATGAGTGTCGCTTAATTTTTTCAATTTTTTCTCGCGGAACCCGCGGCCGACGAGCATCGCTTAATTTTATCTTTTTCCTTTATGGATCCAAATGATCGGCGAGCGCAGTTTATTTTTCTATATTTTTCAAATCATCCCCGTGGCCCACAAATGCACCTTCCTCACCTCCAAAGATCAACAAGGAAAAGGAAACAAACGTCTTGGAATCAAGGAAAAGGAAACAAACGTCCCGAAAAGGAAAGGACCATACATTACGTCTTTGGAAAAGGAAACCGGGAGATGGGGCAGCGGCAGGAGAAAGCAGTCCGCAATGGCTCCACAATCGCCATCGGTGGCTTTGACGACGCGGCGAGGTTCTTTGGTCACGACCTCGCTGACATAGTGCCTCGGCAATTTATAATTTAAATTTTTTGAAAATAATTTTATTAAGTACAAAATAATCGAAAGTTTTTTGAGAATTTTTAACCTAATGTGCTATCTTTTCAAAAATCCTTCTATATTTAAAAAATGAAGGCAACTCACCTGTAGCTTCTTCTAGTCAGCACTCCAGACTGAAGAAGCTTCTTCTCTTCCCTCCCTCCATTAAAGCAAGAAAGAAGCTCCAAAGCTCCATCAATCCCGCACTAAATCTCCTCTTTCCATCTATGGTGTTAATTCCCAAATTTCGTGCTCTATTGCCAAAATTTCCTCTCAATCTTATTTGATCCCAAATTATGGTTTCCATAAATATGCTTGTTTCGGGCTATAAAAGCCATGAGCTCTCCTCCACCCCATCGCATTGCGTAAATCCCAAGTACTCCTCTTGTAAAGATCGCGGATTTTGGAGGTAACCAAGCCATCACCGTCATCTTTCCGCGAAATTCACCGCAACGTGACTTCTTCCCTCAAGCGGCAAGCGACGATCTCGCCGCACCAAAGGCCGACCCATCGCGACCGACCGCCACCCCGGCCTTCCTCCCTTGCGCTGCCAAGCCTGAGTGCTCTCTGTGGAAGCTGCAAAAATAATCTAAAATCGAAAATTCTTTTTTCTTTCTTTTTCTTGATTTAAAATCTTTGGGAGCCCGTTACCATTCGACCTCCATTTAATTCCGTTTTTCTTTCTAAATTCATTTAAAATTCTAAATTTCTCTTTTATTATTAAGTGTTGTATTCATACTTATCTTCTCATTTAATTGATAAGCGGGTGTACTGTCATCGTAGTGTTAGCACATGCACTATACTAGTGATAGTAAATTCTAACAGCACGTCCAATAAATTAGAATACATTTAACAGTACAGGTATATTCCAAAAACAATCGAATCCCCATTGACATCTTTACAGGGGAATAATAGCCACGGTGCTAGCTAAATAGAGTATCATGATAAGCCATAGAAATCATCACCTTTTTAAGGGAGCTGACATACTGGATGTTGTAAAAGAAGGGGCCATGACAGCTAACCACGCTTTTGTCTCTCCTAACAAATTGAATCTGCCCGTGATTTTGTGAAAAAGAAAAGGGTAAGAAGCACACATGTATTCTTTTGGAACACATGCAGGGCAGTAATGCTGGAATCAGTTTGTTGAATGCAACCAAATGTTCATCGATGATTTGGATAAACAGAATTCCCGTTGGATGACAAATGGACTCCATACGGGTGTTCCACACTTCCAAGCATGCTATGAACTGGCAATATATCTTATTATATGGTAACAACGTTACCGCCATATATAATCCAAAGCAACCCTATATGATATGAGGGGTGCCCGACCTTCACAGCGTAGAATTAAAGATACTCGTGAAGCTTGACGAATTTGGTGTTGCTAGTGAAACAACCTATGCTACAGAGTTCGTCCAACCTCACGCAAAGGTAATTTCCTCTTGATCACGTCAAGTGCATATAATCCTCGTTGCAATCACAAAGAGCTTGCAAGAACAACGGGAAAGAATGCACAATTCTTAAGGGATAATCAACCCAAAAACATGCATAGCATACCTTTTAAATCAAAGTTTGCAAAATCCCCTAAACAAAAGGAGTGCCTCTATATGTAGGAGAGAGTTGGGAGTTCGAGAGGAGTCTTCTCATATTCCTGGATGTTTACATGGACTTTGTAAATGTGACGCAACACACGAAGAGTTGAGGTAGTTATGGCGTTGAGACATAATTTGGAGTAAATGTAGACTTGTCTCGGAGTAAATGTTGTTCCTTGCTGATCCGTGCCAAGGTTACTAAATACAAGAATATTGTTAAGCAGTAACCAAGTCTCATTTGTAAAATTATTCTGAGCAAGGAGAGAGTTCACCTGTTGATTAATTTGCTTGGAACGAGTACATGTCATTGATCCTTGAAACCGTGGTTTTGGAGACTCTTGGACAGCAGTACGAGAAGAGAATGATGATGGAGCTAGGCTGCTCATATCACTATAAATATCACATAAATTAGATTTTACTACCAAATATACTCATATTTACTGGATGTGTTGTTAGAATTTACTGTCATGCTGCAACAAGTACTCTAGTGATGTTCCAGGGGGTTCAATAGTTTGTGAAGTATATGCAGCAGTATGTGAAGTATATGTACATGTTTTAAAAAAATCTTAAAAAATTATCATAAGTAGGGGAGGTGAGATTCTACATCCCTGTAAAATTCGAAGACCAAAATCAATCTGATTTGAAAGATATGAAATTGACAAGCGCTAATCAATGATGAATAGTAAATTTATCATTTTCATATCTTTCAAATGCTACTGAGTTTGGTATTCAAATTTTACAGGGCTGTAGAAGCTCACATTCCCTACTATGATAATTTTTTGAGAATTTTTCATAATATGTACATATAATTTTCACGAACTTTACAATAAACGTCAATAATCGTTTGTTTTGACGCAGTTATGTCTAAAAAAATATGTTGAAACAGTATTATTACAAGTACGAAATAGTAATTGAGTCAGTATTTGATGCTATTGCCGCTTTTTTCTCGGATATTAGACTACGTAATATATTTTACTATCTGTATTAATAGATTTTACTATCCATAGTAATAGTTTTTACTATCAATTCATATGGAGTTTAGTGGCGAGATTTATATCATTATGTAGATGTTGTTGTCAGCAAGCTAATAGTGAAAACCGATCGTAAATTGGAGTTGCCAATAAAAAAATATGGCTAAATAAAAGGTAACAAGATTCAAAATTCATGTACAAACTATAGGAATATTTTCTAGTTGTTTTAACTACGTACGTGGGATGGTTTACTATCGATCTACGTTCACAGTCAATGTCCGATCGTAAAATGTTTACATGTTGCGCCGCATTAATTACTAGGTTAGGGGGATGTTTTTGGGCTATACGATAACATATTGTTGTCAAGACACGGAACTTACGTCAATATATATATATATTAGTATAGTGTCCTGTCTTCCGGTTTTCTTTTTCCAGCACGTAATATATGGTCTTTTTCTTTTCTAGAACGTTTGTTTCCTTTTCCTTAATTCCAGGATATTTATTTCCTTTTCCTTGAGATGATGCTAGAGGTGGGGGAGATCTGTTGTGGACCACAGGGATGAGTTAGACACATTAAACAATGGCCATCGGATGTGGGTGAGTAAAGCTGAGGAAAGATCTGAGAGGTTAATTTTGATGGAGGCAAATTTCTGGAGACGTTTCGCTGGGTGCATGAAGGTTGGGCCATCTCTAGTGGGGTGCATTATTTGGGGTGGACGTAGAAAAGAATGCTTAGGTGTATTATAAAGAGGTATAGATAAAAGAAGCCTCTTTTGTATTTCTGAGAGTAGTAACTCCCTAAGTATCTACCGTCCATCCTTCATCAGATACTCTCCTGCTAATCGGGTTTGTGCATGGGGCAAGCGGCAAGCGTACCCGTATCAACCCAATAATGAGAGCCATCGGTTTTGCTAATCGCTAGATTTGCGGCCGCATGGATGCGTTTGTTTCTCTATGACGTGTTTACGAGTGGCAGGCGTACATGGGGAGTACAACTTCTTTTTAAAATGGCGAGAACTAGCATCCAGACGTCTAATTTTTGAAATATTATGTCAGACGTTAGGTGCAACATTTTTTTTCAATATATGCAATATTTTTTTAACATGTGCAATATTTTCTTTCGCGCGCACATTTTTACTAATATCGAAGAAAAATGTTTTACGTGTAGGAAAAAAATGTTTCACGTGCAGAAAAAAAATATTACAGCGTCCGAAAAAAATCAGACGTCCGAAGCCTAACAATTCCGTTTTAAAATTCGTACATGGATCTACCTCCTATGTTTAAGTCAATTAGTTGGTGTAGTTCATTGATCCAACTGGTATATAGACTAAGGAGTATGAATAGTTACGTTTGGAAAGGATTATCTAACATTGTAAATAGAAAAAGGGACTACAGAAAGGTTTATTATAGACGGTTTGAAACCGTCGTCATAGACAGTTTTTCGAACCGTCTATAACCATGTGTCGTGATATTATGGCATAGAAATCGTCTGTGATATCATAACATCACAGACGGTATACGGTTTTAGTTTGAAATTGTCTGTTACATCATTACATCACAGACCGTTTTTAATTAAAAACCGTCTGTTATAAGACTTTCAACAGACAACTATTTTTCTATTTATTGGCTAGACTCAAGAAATGCTAGCTATACCCTCTTGAAAAAACAGATTAAAGAATAACTAAACTCACATTACAAACATTACAACCATTTCAGATTACAGGCATTACATCCATTTCATCAATCAACTCAGATTACATCACAACGCGAAGCAGATTACGTGTACCCCAAGCTTGCATAGATAAGTACCATAAAATATGTAGAGATTTTTGAGTCACAATCCTGGTTGTCTAGTTTCCAATATAAAGAGGAATCAATCCAACTCTTGCTTTTAGAAAGAATATCCATTTCATCAATCAACTCAGATATATTAACCAAATGGAACTCAATACCATTAACCAATTAATTGAATGCACAACTACAATTCACAAATCCACATCACAAGTTTGACAATTAACCCAAATGATAATTCAGAAAAAATACAACGTCTGAAGTTATAAGGTAGCGTGGAACTCGCCTTTTTCATTTAAGATTTGTTTGAGCAAGAAGGCACAAAACTGTCCTCGAATTCGCTCCAGATCGGCCTCTTCCAATGCAGTTGTTACCTGATTGGGTGTTTTCTTAGTGACAAGGAGTTCTATGTTGTAACAAACGTAAAATCCATAACGGTTATTTCCCTTTCCCTGCTGGTGGCACTGCAAATATAGATTTGGTTAGTTCCAGAATCATTATTACATAGTTTATATAGGATTATTGTGTATAGCGGATACCGAAAACTTAAAATCGTGATTCAGCTTCGCCATGTCCTTGCCAGAAGGCCCTCCATAAGCTTTGTACACTTTGAACGCCCTACGTGATTGCAAAAGGTTAGCCTCAGCTATTCCAGGAGAAACATACACGTTGAACAACCTACATGGTCATGTTATCTTTGGAGAAAACGTGATTAATTACCTGGTGAGTAATTTTGCGATAGGTTTTAAGTCGTGGCTACCACTCTATAAGGAATCAAGGTAAATAACCCGATTCGTCGATAGATGAATTACAATGAAAACCCAGTGAAACCTACACAGGTATGTCGGCATGATCAATTAACAGAACAGAGTTGCGAGCATAGTGCAAATCAAAATAGCACTTACCCTAGGTTGTGGGGTAAAAGTATGAACTCTGTCTTTTTGAGCCGCCAAGGCCTCTCCGACGTATTTATCGACAAATACTAAATCTTTGTCCATTGTTTGCTTGGAGACTATGTGTGGGTCCAGGAAACCCACCAGTTGTTTGTTCTGTCTCGCTTCACGGATCATGTATCTAAATATACAAAAGCATTGAGTCATATATATATATATATGATATTTATCGGTATTACATGAATGTAGACTGTGATTGCACACACCTACAATGTCCAGTATCTCAAGAGCGCGGTATCGAGGGCATCGAGGTTGAAGGCGTCAAACAGGTCCTTGAAGTCGGCTGTGAAGAATCCTCCCGATGACTCGTTGAATAGTTGCTCAGGCTTGAAGTTGAACGAGATACTCATTATGCGATCTTGCACTGGCTTTTTAGCTTGTTCCATGTACCAATTCTGCAATCTAAAGCAAGCTATAGAAAGGTTCTTCATGCGCTCTCCTGTTATAAAAGGCTCTCCTAGCTGGTATACTCGGGCCAGCGGGGCAATCGGATAGTCTAATTTCTTCATGATCTGCTTCGCTTTGCCCTTGACTTGCTTTCTGCTATAGGGAGTCTTCACGGGAGACGAGTGGGCACCATCCCACTGAAAGTCCTTTGATTCAAGGGGCACGGGGGTCGATTTGGTGGTCTGCTGAGGTGCAGCAAATGACTCAGGCAGTTGGAGAAGCTCCGGTGATGGAGGAGAGGCGTCCAGGGAGATGTCGCTGCTGGGCCACTGGATGAAAGTGAGAATGGCGCCCCAATGTCATGATCTCGTCGTTTGGGGGCATCGGTAGCGGGACGGCCTTGAAACTATCATTTACATCGTCCACATTAACCTTCGTGAATCCCGGTGCCACCAGGTTACCGTGCACCAGCACCCCTTTAATAAACGGATATGCGACCCCCGAAGCAGCTGGAATAAGAATGGCACCATGGACAAGTCTCACTTGGAGAGTGCATAGCGTGGCCACCTACATAACGGTACACAATTAGCTATTGCGTCCAACAGCTATTTGTATGGAGCATTCAAGACATATATATAAGTACCTTGATGTTACAGATAGAAAATTTGCCATGTTCATCTGTGGGAGTGGCGGACGCACAGCTGCTCTTTTTGGTAGTGGGGCTGATTTGTGCACATACATCTGGGACTTGCGCAGGCTGTCGGTAGTCATGATTATTGAGCCTTTTCTCGAGGCTTCTTATCTTATTGTTGAATTCTTCTCTTAATCTTTCCTCAATCTTTTGTACCAGTCGTTCCTCTTGCTCTGCTTTGGTTCTCTTCCTACTCCGGTATTTGTCTGAGTCATCTGGGAATCCTGACTTCTAGGGAACAAAAACCCCCATGCCTCACATGCAACCAGGGTGTTCCTTGTTTCCCAAGGCCGTGGAGAGTACATCTTTCTCCCTGTCTGGCAAAAAAGTGCCCTCGAAGATTGTGTACTCAACGCTACCTGCAAGATCTCGACAAGTTATTTCACTTACGAAATTACGGACTAATTACGTACAAAATTGGAAGTCGAATATCTTACCAGGCGTTGGCATACTTCCTCGTCCGCGGGGTTTGTAAAGGAGACGGTGCCAGAAGACGTGGCACTTGACCTTGCTCTCAGCCAGTCTCTAGCACGCTGGTCAACGATAGATGCAAATGGCACATAGGCTTCCTTGTCATCCCTCTCCCATTGGTCCATCTTCTCCACGTACCCAGCGGTGCCAAGTCTGTGGGGGTGGGTGCTCCTTGCCTGCAGGGCCTTATGGGCTTCACTTTGACACACGAATTCGTCCGTCGTCTTTGCCTCAACAAAACTTTGCCATACGTCCTCAGCAATGAACCCGTACTTAGAGAAGGGAGTCCTATCCTTATTGCCATATTTCTTGACAAGCGTGCTCTTTAAGTTCTTCCATGCCTTTCCCGCCACTAGCAGTGCATACCGTCGCACTGAGCTCACAAAGTCTTCTGGGATCTCAAACAAAGACATAATTTCTGTTACCAAATCGTTGTGGCTCTTATCAGTCAGCGACTTTCAGGATGGACAGGTGATGGGGACCCGTTCACGTGCGACTATCCCGCACAATGTCTTAAATGCATTCACTGCCTTTCTTGGTTCAGTGGGGGGCCCATCCTTTCGATCAACCACCGTGATGGTATATCGTTCCGTGGGCCTTTTATTTGCTCCTCTTGGACCTTAAGGAGGTTTTCTTTTCGATGACTCATCACATCCTTGAGACGACGAATGAGGGGACGCCATCTTCTTTTTAACTAGACCATATATTATATACTCTATTTAGGCCTCAAAAGATAAGTTAGAGGGATATATTCCACTAGAAGAGGCATACTTGCAATATAGGCTAGTTTTCATGGCTCAACAGGAAGGGAAAGGAATCAAGCAAGAAAGGCTATCAATTGATGACTGCTTTTATTTGATATACATATTGAACACTTAGCTAAATTCGAGCTATCCCAAGTCATGGTAAAATTGAACACTTAGCTAAATTTCGGCTATCCATGTCATGGTAAAATTGGACACTTTCTATTCGAGCCTGCTTCTCACATATGTTGAAGTATGTTGACTAAAATCCTTTTATTATATTCTATTCATTACATCTTAATATAGTGTTTTCATTACATTATACAACTTTAGACAATATCTTGAATAATAAAGCATATTGTTCTATATTTTTATGTAATCTTTTTTGTTTTAGAGGGTATGTCATCTAGTGTGACAAGGGCATATCACAAACGATTCTAGGCTAGAACAGTCTGTGATGAGTCATTATCACAGACGGTCTGTGATGATCTCACATCACAGACGGTTCTAGACTAGAACCGTCTGTGATTAGCCCTCATCACAGAGAATTCTAGGATAGAACCTTCTGTGATGTTAATTTTCACTGATTGTTCAAAAACTATCTGTGATGACCTATTGCCATCACTGACACTTCGGTACAAACGGTTCACAAAACCGTCTGCGATGGCCTTTTGTACAGTAGTGAGTACTCTTCATAAACCATCAGTGATATACAGCAATATCACATACGGTTTTAGTATAAAACCATCAGTGATGACTCCTGTAGCTATTATTGATAGTTTTAAACTAAAACCGTCTCAGATTCTATGTATATCACTGATGGTTTATGAATAGAACTATCTGTGATATCTCCAAGCGATATATAATTCAGAGTCCCGAGCCACTTAGTGTTTTTTAGGGTTTCGAGATCTATGTTTGAGGTAGCTGCAGCTGTGAAGCGATATGGTGAAAGAAGAAATTGATTTTGAAGGGTGATTATAGATCCATTTGATCTTGGTGATCTAAGGTTAGTAATAGGTTCTAATTGCATTATATTCAAGATCTAACTTGGTAAGGAGAGAATTTGAAGATTATTTAGATCTAGCTTGTAGATCTATGTGTTCTTGGTGATCTAAAGTTAGTAATGGGTTCTAATTGCATTATATTCAAGATCTAGCTTGGTAAGGAGAGATTTTGAAGATTGTTTAGATCTAACTTATAGATTCATGTGTTCTTGGTGATCTAAGGTTAGTAATGGGTTCTAATTACATTATATTCAAAATCTAGCTCGGTAAGGAGAGATTTTTAAGTTTGTTTAGATCTAGCTTGTAGATCCATGTGTTCTCGGTGATCTAAGGTTAGTAATGGATTCTAATTGCATTATATTCAAGATCTAGCTTGGTAAGGAGAAAATTTGAAGATTGTTTAGATCTAGCTTGTAGTTTCATGTGTTCTTAGTGATCTAAGGTTAGTAATTAGTTCTAACGGTATTATTATATTTAAGATTTAGCTAGCTAGTTTGGTGAAGAGAGAATTTGAAGATTGTATTTAGATCTAGCTTGTAGATCTATTTGTTCTTTGTGATCTAAAGTAGTAATTGGTTATATAATTGCATTATATTCAAGAGGTAGCTAGCAGTGCAAAATTTAAGAATGTGTGCATGCGCACAATTAGTGTACTTCAATATTTAACACTAAATGTTATATGCATAGCGTAGATGGATCGAAAGTTGGATGTACGTTGAGAACCGAACGAGTGCCAAGTACATTAATGGCGTCTCCGCTTTTAGAAGAGCTGCAGAGGAGTGTATGTTTAATAAAGGTGCAATTTATGTCTTGTCTGTGCATTGACTGTGAGAATCTGAAGATGTTTCGAAACTCAGCGCAGATCGAAGCACACTTGATTCTGAGGGGTTTCAAAGGGGTATACATGTTGGACCAGTCACAGTAAATAGCGAATATACAGGAAGCGAGTAGTATTAACAAAGTCGACGCAGTCAACGATATGCCGGATGATCATATTGATTGTGCTTCCGATGAGGATAGGTTGTAGGATGACAATTGTAACACCCTAAAATTTGCTCTAATTTAAATTTTGAAGTATTTTTTATTTTTGAGAATTTCTGAGAATTTATTAGAATTTAAATTGGATTTACTAATTTCTGACCTCTCTTGAATTTCAATAAATTCATGCAAAAGTTTATACAAAGTTTTATTGAAAATATTTTATATGAGTTCCAAATGTCTCAAAGTATTTTCTAGAATTTTTTTTGGATTTTTCCGGGCATTTTTGCTATTTATTTTGGCTTTGTTTATTTATCTAATTTATTTTTAATCAGAAATGTTTTAAAATCTGATGAATGATAATGGGTCGAGCCACATCTTGCGCGCGCCACGCCCACCGCAAAAAACCGTAGTCGCCGCGCGCTCGAGCCGTCCGATCGTAATTCCGCGGCCGCTGCTTGCGCCACGTCGCCAACGCGTCGCTGTCGGATCTTATTGCGCGGACATCGAGATTGCGCTTCGTCGGTCGTCTTCGCGAGATCACCGGAGCTAATGCCGCCGACCGCTTCCGCTCGTTCGCCGCTCAGAAGCGCAAGTCGAGGCCCTTTAAGCCACGTTGGTGGCGCGTTCGCAGAGGACTCAACGCCGCCGCTTTGACTCCTTGCACGCACGCCGAGACCCCCTCTAGCGCCTGCTGTAGCTTGCCGTAGTTGCTTTCCCTCGCCGCGTTGTTTTTGCTTCCTCTCATCGTCGTCCAAGCCGCTCCGCCGCGTGCTCGACCCCGCCCCGAAGTTCACCGGCAAGCCGCATCGAGTGGACCATACTCTCCACCGGAAAAGCCCGTAGCACCGCTGGTGCGCTGCCTTCCCGACCCGGCAACCTTTGTTTCCTCGCCGCCGTCGCCTTCACCGAGCTCCGTCGACCGTTCGATCTGCATCGCACGGTTCTGGTACGTCCACGTCGCTGCTCCCTTTTTGTACCCAGTGCTAATCTTGACCGTTAGATCTAGATTAAGCGGTGGTGATTAGATTTAGTTTCGGTGCTTGTTTAGATCTCAGCCGTTGGATCGTTAGTGAACGCGTGAGATTGCGCCGCGTCGCTAGGGTGAACAGTGAACCGCTCGGGTACCGTGGGCCATTAGATTAAATCTAAACGGTAGAGATTGGATCTGGTTTTGCCCTAAGGATCCGCGCCGTTCAGATTTGAACATGCGGCGGAGATGACGCCGTACCCTCGCCAAATCGCGTGCTGACGCGTGGGCGTTTTGACCGAGGCGGAGACCAGATCTAGCCATCGATTTCGGGTGCGCCGTCGCGATTACGCCTCGTGTTGTCGCATGAATCGAGGCGTCGCAGTGGCGACGCAGTGCTGGCCGTTG
Source organism: Otatea glauca (assembly GCA_036346275.1). Lineage (NCBI taxonomy): Eukaryota > Viridiplantae > Streptophyta > Magnoliopsida > Poales > Poaceae > Otatea > Otatea glauca. The sequence continues at coordinate 18,127,693 of CM070713.1, forward strand.
GATCTGAGCGATCATTGGATGCGCGACGCGTGTCGCGTAGATATCGAGGCAGTGCGGTGTGGCGCGTGGATCTGGCCGTTGATTCAATGAACAGCTCAAATCTTGCCGCGTGGATGCGCTGCTCGTGGACCGAGTCCACGATAGGCCGTGAGCCGAGCCGTGAACCGAGCCCATAGACCGAGATTTACGGGTGGCACCGAGGTCGCCACGTGTCATGCTGACGTCATCGCTGACGTCATAAATATTTTTATATATAAAAATATTTTGGCCGAAATTCTTTTCTGTGCTGACGTCATCATGACGTGATGCTGATGTCATAAATGTGATTTTTCAGTATAAAAATAATTTGGAAAAATCGGATTTTCTAATTTCTGTATTTTCAGATTTTATTCAAACTTCAAATGGCTATAACTTTTGCATTTTAACTCGAATTTGGGTGATTCAAATTTCTAAAAATTCATAAAATTGTGACCTATTTAATGATGAGTTGTATTTGAATTTTTGAGGTCATTTAGTCTTCTGTATTAGCTACTTATTGCATAAATTGTTTGTACGCGTAGACGCAAATTTGCCGGAAGGTTTCGAGGAAGAGTTCGTCGCCCAAGACCAAGCTTCGGAACACGACCAGCAACTCTTTGAAGGCAAGTGATGCTTTGATCATTTTGATCCCAGATTTTGAAATGTAATTTATGCTTTGAAATTATGCATGCTTATTTATTAAAAATGAATTTAAATTAATTTGGGATAATGTAGTTAATCAACCCATTTTGTTATGCCACCTTGAAATTATTAATTGTATGCCTTAAATCATTGTCACCCTAAGTTTGATTATATTAATTGGATGTTAATATTGTGCCAACACGGGAGGCTAGACCGTGAGTAGATGCTTAGCCTTGCAACGAATCATGAGTGGTCTTTCGGGAAAATGCTACAATACTGATTAAAGAAATATGGAATGTATTTTGAAAGTGGTGTGATGATGCCACATGATGAGATTGAGGTACAGAGACCTGTGTGGTTTCGTACTGATGTTGAGTTATTGCTGGCATGTGTTGCACAATAATCAACTGGGTGGGAAATGATTTAGACTAGGGCAAGTGGCAAGAGGCTGTGTGCCAGGTGGGCCTGTGTGGCATTGGGTTGATGAGTGTTGTGAGTCTGTGTGCCACAATGGGTTGTGTGCCACTGTTGAGTGCTGGAAGTCTTGCCTTGGTCAGTTAAGGACTTCACCTTGCAAGCCTTTAATCTGAGTCACCCGTACAACCACATGTCTGGTATGGGATAGACCTAGTTGATTAGGGTTCTGATATCTTTCCTCTGATACCTCGGGGTGGCAGTGCATGGGGGTGTATCTGTACAGGGGAGCGTACCTGTGCTACGGCTTGGTGCCCATCCAACGGTGATTGACCTGTCCTATACTTCGGCTCTGTGTGAGGGAAGTGATAGTGAGGGTAATACCGGAGATGTTCTTTGGTCAAGGTAAAGGTTCCTGAAAAGCTTTGTTGCGGACAATCACCTGTGTGGTGAGCGGCTGTATCTTGTGGGTAAAGTGTACAACCTCTGCAGAGTGTCAAAACTATTCAATAGCCGTGCTCATGTAATGAGCATTGCTCGGGATTACAGTCAAGGGTAGATCTTCATAAATAAAAATGTGGAAAGGGTGGTGTGTGCCTGCTAAAATGAACTCATAAGGTCAGTGTCGAGAATCTTCAAGAAAACTATTTGAAGATATTAGTACTATCATAACTGTTTTACTGCTTTAATCTAAATAAAATACTGGTTTAAAATGTTGTTTGATGCAAAAGAACCAATTAAGCCAATCCTTTGGAATAAGCTTTGCATATAGTAATAGCGCTGCATTCCGTGCATTACTTGTTGAGTACCTTGTGCACTCACCCCTCCTTGCTTATCAACACCAACATCAGTGGAGGAGTCTACACCAGCCTGGGAGGAGGAGTACATTGAGGATCCGAGCAATTAGGGGGAAAGCCCAGTCGGTTGCCTGTGGCAAGATGAAGGCTTCCACGACATTTATTTTGTTCCGCTGCCATTTCGTTTACTCTGAATAATGTAAGCCCTGCGTGACTGATTTTATGTAAGGAGACCATAAGGTCGTATAACTCAATTTATATAAGTGTTGCACTACTTACTTTTTTTATATCACTGTGAATGTCTGTGATGTGCAACCCTGTAAAGACTATGTGTGCTAGGTGATCCTGGACTAGCACAAAATACACAGAGGGTCCGAATTTGCAGATTCGGGTCCCGACAACAATCTGAATCAGATGCTGCGCGATGCAGAAGAGAACCGTGATGACAGAACATGGTAAATTCTAGAGCTTGATGGAGGACTCGGAGAAACCTTTATTCCCGGGCTGTAAGTCGAAATACACAAGGTTAAAATCCGTGCTTGAATTGCTAAAATTGAAGGCAACCAATGGTTGGTCCGACAAGAGTTTCACAACGCTGTTACGTCTATTGGCGGACATGCTTCCAGAGGAAAACGAGTTGTCAACAACCACCTACAAAGCCAAGAAGGTTCTTTATCCCTTGGGAATGGAAGTAGAAAGAATACATACATGTCCGAATGACTGTATCCTGTGTCGTAAAGAGTACGCAAACTTGCATGTATGTCCTTTGTGCAACGCATCCCGGTACAAGCATAAGAGTCATTCAAATGATGATGGTGAGGGCATCAAGGTGAAGAAAGGACCTCTTGCTAAGGTGGCATGGTATCTGCCTACAATCTCTGTTTGAAGCATTTGTTTGCGAACCGAAAGGAGGCAAAACTGCTGCGTTGGCACTCGGAGGAGCATAAGAACGATGGAAAACTAAGGAACCCTATTGATTCCACCCAGTGAAGAAACATCGATAGGAGTTTTCAAGAATTCGATACAGATCCAAGGAATATAAGGTTTGGATTGAGTATAGACAGATGAATCCTTTCGGTAACATGAGCAGCTGTCATAGCACTTGGCCTATGAATATCAGTATCTATAACATTCCTCCTTGGTTGTCTATGAAGCGGAAGTACATTTTGTTGTCTGTACTTATCCAAGGCCCGAAGCAACCTAGGAACGATATTGATGTGTACCTAGCACAATTGATAGAAGATCTGAAAACACTGTGTGCTCCTAGGGTAAGGTATGGGATGCGTATAAATGAGAGGTACATGGAAATTCTCAAGTCCTACATAGCATTTACCCATTTGAGAGGTACATTGGAATTCTCAAGTCCTACGTACGAATTCAATCTCAGCGGGAGGGTAGCATTGTTGAAGGTTATATAACCGAAGAGGTCGTCGAGTTTTGCATCGATTACATGGCTCAGGTCAAACTAATAGGTGTGCCTCTATCTCGCTATGAGGGGAGGCTCCAGGGTATCGGGACCATCAAAAGGAAAGAAATCACGTCTGATCCGATTGCCTACGCTCAAGTCCATTTCGCAGTCTTGCAACATATGACTGTAGTGTCCTCATACATTGACGAGTATAAACACTGTCTACGACAAGAGAATCCAACGCGGTAGGAGTCTTGGATCACGAGACAACATAACCTTTAGTTCAACAGATGATTAAAGGAGCGACCTTCACTAGAAGCTCGTCAAGTGATACGCTGACATAGTTGGCAAAAGGGCCAATATTTGTAGTTGTAGTATGGAAATAATATGACATAAATGGGTACACATTTTACACGAGAGATCAGGATATAAAGAGCACAAACCAGAATGGTGGTGTTCGCATAGATGCGTTCAGTATTGTTGGGTCGAGAAGGAGTTCCTACTATGGGTTCATAGAGGAGATTTAGGAGCTCGACTATGTACTATTCAAGATCCCCTTATTTCAGTGCCGTTGGATCCACCTCCAGCAAATGAAGGTTGATAAGTACGGTGTCACTACTGTCGACCTCGCACTTGTCGGCGTCACGTAGTTCTTCAGGAAAAAAAGGAGAATTGTTGAAGTTGAGAATGTAGTAGATAATGAAAAATGCAATCAGTTTGATGAGTTGTCTCTTATCAGAAACGACATCACGGTCCAGGAAGAACAACCTGAGGAAGCTAGATATACACGCGTCGATCATCGTGAACAGCTAATTTTTATACAAAAGAATAAACATGTGGAGTCTTGATTTTAAGTGTACTCTCAAGTATAATAAAGTTGTTTTTAATGAAACACTCGAAAGTCGAAACATCTTTGTGTATGCATCTGATTTATTTAACAAAGTTCCCATTCTTTTACTGATGTTGGTTCATTCGTAATTCCATATACATCATGCAATTCCTTAACTGATGTTGGTTCATCCATAATTCCATATACATTATGCAATTCTTTCACTAATGTTGGATGTTGGTTCTTCCACAATTCCTTCATTGATGTTGGTTCATTCACCTAACACCACACACGGTTCTAGTTTAGAACCGTATGTGATAATACATTACCACAGACAGTTCTAGTCTGTGATAAGACATATTACAAACGGTTCTAGTTTAGAATCGTCTTTGATATAGGCTCTATAAAACTTCCATCGTGCAGATTGATCAGCTACCACTTACCAGCGCTCAAAATCCTAGCCTGATCCCGACGCTTCGTCTCCCGCCGCGGTACCTCCCCCGACCTAGGAGACGCCCTAGGACTCGGCGCCTTCCCGACCGGCGTCTCCCTCTGCGACGCCTCCCCCCGGTGTCTCCCCCCGCAGCGTCTCTTACTTTGATAGTTTAGCTTATAGTGTTTACGACCTTTGAAGGTCTCCATGAGAAGGTTCTACGCTTGCTGCGTAATGCTTACATGGGGATGAATTCCACTAGATTTGATGGCTGGAGTGTTGCGATGAATGGTGTCATGAAGTGAACTGCAAGAGTGGATTTTATCAAGACGTTAAATTGGGGCTGAAAGCAATATATTGTGTACTCTGTGCTTAATATTTTAGTTGAGTCTGCAGTTCTGGTTCTAATTCTCATGTTTAGTGCTTAGCATATAGTAACTGGTTGGTGAGTATCTTGTAGCCTGTTTACTTGGCGAGAACCGACTCATCTCTTTTCCCAGAAAGTATCTTTTTTATAGTAACTGGTTGGGGAGTATCTTTTTTAGAGTGTTTGTAAAGATTAAGTCTGCTGATCAGAAGACAACTGGTGGAATTTTGCTTCCTTCAATCACCCAGTCTAAACCTCATGGGTGTGAGGTAGTTGCCATTGGGGAGGGAAGAACTGTTGGGGATAACAAAGTGGGAGTCAGCATTCAGGTATATTGTTCTCTGCAAAAAGAGTGTGAAATTACCTGCAAGTAGTTTCTAGTAGAACCGATGGGATTTAGATATGTTGTAAAAATTGCGGTATTAGCAAATTTATAATTACTTTAATTCCAAGCATAGAAAATAACAATATGACAAAAAAGCCATGACATAGATACTGAGACATGATATTGTAAAGTATCATAGCATAAAAGCTCATAATCATGTGTCTATGTATGAACATGACAGAGAACAATAATAGAGGCTGCATAAATCAAAATAAACAACAGTTAGTATTCATGACAAATAATTGTTAGGAAATAATAGGAAGCCCTGGCTGGGTTCCTTTGCTTGCAAGCTAAGTTAAAGAAGATTGGATCCTTAAGCTAGTTTACTAGATTTGTTTAGATATGACTTAGAAAGCACAGTAAAGCTGGTGCATTGCTAGTTTGCTACTATAGAAAGATCCCATTTGAGGATTCTTATTAATGCCAAACTTCATTAGGTAGGAGAGTTCCTATAGGGTCCGTCGTACCCATCAAATAAAAGTGTTAAGGAACCTCGCTATCGAATAGTCCGAGGTTCCCGAACAGATCTGAATTGGAGAATAGAGAGAGAGACACACAGGTTTAGGGAGAACAGCGACACAATTCTTTATTGCTATTCTGATTGCTTGTACAATAGGGGAACTCCCTCCTCCTTATATAGTAGTCGTCTAGGGTTTTGGCTAAGGGACCATCGTGGGCTTTCTTTGGGCCACGTGGTTTCCCAACACTCCCCCTTGGGCCCTTTGCCGCGAGATGCATATGCCTCATTAAAACTCCAGAAAGACCCAGTGGGAAAAATACTTGGAGAAAGAGTACATAGCATACGATTACTATGTTGCACGAATTGCCTCATTAAAACCTTATGCAAGAAAACTTCATGAAAAACTTGCTAAGGAAAAAGAGTACAATTCACCCGAACTTCAATTGCTAATCTTCGAGATTCATGTTGGGTATTCAAAATTCATGTTCAAGATTTATGTGGGAGTATGTGAAATATCCCCCCCTGAAATATGCACTTCTCTAAGTCTCATCATTCCAATCCCTTTTACACACCTTTCAAAGGTAGATGCTGGGAGTGATTTAGTGAACAAATCTGCAAGATTTTCATATGACTTAGTATGCAATATTTTGATCTCGTTCATCTTATGCAATTCGTGAGCATAGAAGAACTTGGGGTTGATATGCTTGGTGAGATTGCTCTTCACATAGCCCATCTGTGCTTGGGCAACACAAGCTGCATTATCTTCATAAATGCTTGTGGGAGTTTGCTCAATGTTCAAGCCACATGACTTCTGGATGTGGTGAACCATTCTTCGGAGCTATGCACATTCACGAGATGCTTCATACAAAGCAATGATTTTCGAGTGGTTTGTCGACGTCGAGACGAGAGTCTACTTAGACGACTTCCAGGAAACTGCTGTTCCTCCACATAGGAAAACATAGTTAGTTTGGGACTTGCCAGTATGCGGGTCTGATAAGTACCCAGCATCGGCGTAGCCGACCAAATTCAGTTCATTGTTTATCTGAAAAACAAACCGAGATCTTTGCTTCCTTGAAGGTAACGGAGGATGTCCTTGATCCCTTTCCAATGCCTTTTGGTGGGTTCTACACTGTACCGAGCTAGCAAATTCACAGCGAACGCAATGTCCGGCCTAGTGCTATTCGCAAGGTACATGAGCGCTCCAACTGCACTCAGATATGGGAATTCTGCTCCCAGGACTTCCTCCCCCTCATCTCTAGGTCTGTATGGGTCTAGGTCTACTTGAAGTGACCTTCTGACCATTGGAGTCTTTGCAGGATATGCCTTTTCAAAGCCAAATCTTTCCAACACTTTCTGCGTGTAGGTTGATTAGTGTACCAAGATTCTTCCTTGGACATGCTCAAGCTGCAAGCCTAAACAAAACTTGGTTTTACCCAAATCCTTCATTTCAAACTCAGACTTCAAGTATGAGTATGCTTCTTCAATTTCTTCATCCGTCCCAATGATGTTCAAGTCATCTACATAGATGGAGATTATACATAATCCATTCGGGGATCGCTGTATAAACACACATGGACAATCTTCGCTGTTTGTGTAGCCTTTCTTGCAGAGGAAGTCACTCAAGCGATTGTACCACATTCTTCCTGACTGTTTCAACCCATACAGTGATTTCTCCAATTTCACACTGTACAGGTTTCTATTTGCTCTGTCTTTGTTCGGGATAGGGATTCCTTCCGGTACTTTCATATATATCTCCGAATCCAAGTTTCCATACAAATATGCTGTAACAACATCTATTAGCTTCATTCTCAACTTCAAGTTGACTGCCATTGAGATCAAATATCTAAAGGTAATTCCTCCCATGATCGGAGAATAGGTTTCTTCATAATCAACTCCAGGACGTTGAGTGAAACCTTGAGCTACAAGCCTTGCCTTGTACCTTACAACTTCGTTGTTTTCATTCCTCTTTCGAACAAAGACCCATTTGTGACCTACAGGGTTTATATGGGGAGGTGTGCGGCATATGGGCCCAAACACCTCTCTTGTTCAGAGAGACTAACTCTGCAGTGATTGCCTTCTTCCATTTTTCCCAATCTAGCATTTTCTTGCACTCTGCTAGAGATGCGGGCTCGGGATCATGATCAATGATCGAGGCAATCTTCTTTGCAAAGTATGCATCGATATTGGCTGTTGCTCTATTTAGGGATTCTCCTGTTATTACAAAGTTTATGGCCATTTCACATGGGGTGCTTCATGCACGTCTACTTGCTCTTCGCTGCTATTTCCTATCGCAGGAGCAAGTTCCTTTAGCTTTTCATCGCCTATGTGTGCGCACACATTTTTTCCGGCGGCTTCCTTCAGTGGAAGATTCAAGTCTGGAATTGTCTTTTCGTTGGCTTCTTTCCAAAGCTGCAGTCTCAACTGCTCCCCTTCTTTCCTTGGGGTATTTTCATGATTGGTTGTGGTAAGTCCTCTCTTGCTTTTCTCGTGACGCCTCGGGTACTTTGGGTTTGAGGAGCCAGATTTCCTGTTCTTTTTTCTTTGAGGCCTCTGAACAGGATGAGGGATACCTTCTGTTTTATTTGGTATTTCCACCCTCTCTGGTGCATTTCTTGTGGGTGCATGCGACTTAACCACACCCTTCAGATCACAAAAATGATCAGGCAGTTCATTTGCTAAATTCTGCAAATCAATTATCTTCTGGACTTCTTGATTTGCTTCATTAGTGCGGGGGTCATGCGCGGGGATCCCAGTGGAATGCCAAATGATTTTTCGGCATTTTTCATCCAAAGGTTGATTTCCTCCCCCTAATGACGGGAAACGGTCCTCGTCAAAAATGCAATCAGCGAATCGGGTTGTATGCAAGTCTCTAGTCATGGGTTCCAAATACCTGATTATGGATGCACTCTCATAACCAACGTATATCCCAGACTTGCGGAGAGGGCTCATTGCAGTTCGCTGAGGGGGTGGTATAGGAACGTATACCATACACCCAAATTTCCTGAGATGGGAGATCTTCGGGATGATCCCGTGCACAAGTTGCATAGGAGAATGGATGTTGTAGGCTGAAGGTCTGAAATTGATGAGAGCTGCTGCGTGCAGGACTGCGTGTCCCCAACAAGTGTTGGGCAAGTTACAACTCAGTAAAAGCGGTCTGGCAATGAATTTAATCCTCTTTATTAGTGCTTCAGCTAGTCCATTCTGCGTATGGATTTGCTGTACGGAGTGCTCAACTGCCATCCTTGTTGCCGTGCAATAATCATCAAATGCCTTTGAAGTAAATTCTCCGGCATTGTCCATTCTAATGGACTTCACGGGATGATCAGGGAAAGCATTCTTAATTCTTATGATCTGCGAGATCAACTTTGCAAAAGCATGGTTTCTTGTTGACAATAAGCATATGTGCGACCATTTCGAGGAAGCGTCGATGAGCACCATAAAGTATCGAAACGGCCCTGACAGGGGCTGAATCGGGCCGCAAATATCCCCTGGATGCGTTCCAGGAATGCAGGAATTTCACTTTGCACTTTCATGACAGAGGGTCTAGTTACAAATTTCCCGGTGGCACATGCAGGGCACACGAAATCTTCATGATTCGGGAAATTTTTAACATTAATGCCATGACCTTGTGAGTTGTTCACTATATTTCTCATCATTCTAAGACCAGGATGACCTAATCTACCATGCCATAAAGAAAATAACACAGAGCTTCTAAAAACAGTTTTTAAGGAAGTATACACTTCGGGTGCATGAATATTCGTGTAGTACAACCCAGATTCATATGAGGGACATTTTTCTAATACCATTTTTCCACATACCGCGTGCTTCACAATGCACAAGTATTCTTTGCCATTTTCTTCATTGGTTTCTACGTGAAAACCATTGACGCGGATGTCTTTGAAACTTAAGAGAGTGCGCGTTGATTCAGGGTACAAAAGGGCTTCATCAATTACCAAAGTTGTACCCATAGGCAATATAATAGTGGCTCTTCCTGAGCCTATTACATATGAATCGCTTCCTGCGATCGTAGTAATCTTTCCAGCGTTCTTCGTGATCGACCGGAAATATTTAGACTCTCTTAAGATGGTATTTGTTGTGCCACTATCAACAATTCATATCTCTTCCATTTGGGCGCTACACGATTTCTAAAAAGGAAAAAAATCCAATCAAACAGAGGCAAAATAATTCAAACATTGCTTGTAAATTATAGAATACTGGAATAAAGAATAAATTGCATATTTATTCATGAGAGAAGTATGCTCTTCTAGAGCTTACAATTCATATTCAAGAGAAATTGCTAACAACCATAATCTAAAAAGAAAAATGCAATTCATGCATTTAAACGGCAGTGCAAGGCTTGATCGTTACGCTGATCAGAGGTTTCAAGTCCCCGCGAGAACCCTAGACCAATCGCAACATGGAGCTTCTTGCCCCAAGAACGATCTTCACGTCCGATGCCCAAGTGAGGTAGTTCGACTGCAAGGGCCGCTTCTTCAAACTCACGATTCACGATTCATGATGCATGATTTCAAAATTCCGATATTAGATTACTGCGTGTAATCTAATAGAAAATGGTTGCAATAAGCATAAAGTACAGAAAATAAATTTCCATGCATTGCAGTATACAAAATAAAGCAATGAATTCAAAATTCATAAAGAATATTCATAAAACAGAGAAATAAAGCTAGAAAAATTAAAAACAGAGCCAGAAAATTTTCTGGAATCTTCTAGCAATTTCCAAATTTTTCTCCTATTTTTTCTCTCTTCTTTTTCTTTTCTTTCTTTTCTTTTTCTTTCTTTTCTTTTTCTTTTCCGGCCGGATGGCCATCGGGCCTTGCTCCGGCCCATAAGTCGCACGCGCTAGGGTCTCCCCTTGCGCCTCGCACCGTGCGCCGCCTCCTTCTGCGCCTCGCGCCGCCCGCCCGCTCACCTTCCTCGCGCACCTCGCGCTGCTCGCTCGCCCGCTAGCCTTCTCCGTGAGGCGGTTCTCGTCGAGCGTCGGGGCCGAACGGCGACGGCGGCAAGCCGAACCGGGCGGTGGCGAGCTGCCGTCGCGGGCGCCAGAGAAGAACGAGGCGAGCCGAGGCGCTTCGAGTGGCGGAGGCGACGCTCGATGTGGCACCAGCGGCGAGGAGGCGGCGGCGGCGGCGCCGCCGGCGATGGCACGGCGGCGGCCGCGAGCCGAGGACGAGCGGCGGCGACGTAGGCGAGAGGTCGACGGCGATAGGGCGGCTGTGAGCCGAGGCGAAGCGCTGGCGGCGCTTGCGTCGTGCGAGCCAAGCCGGCGGCGGAGCGAGGTGAGGTGGCTCATGGTCGCCGGCGGCAGCACTTCAAGTTGTGCTGGTGCGGCTTCGGGCGATGCTTCGGGTGCTTCGTGCACGGCACCGGCCGAGGCGAGGAGAGGAGGCGCGGCGTGGTGCGGCGAGGAGAGGTGGCCATCACAGGCACATACGACGGCAACGGCGGGGGCTCGGACTACGGCAACTACGCCGTGCGGCGGCGCGCTTCGGGCGCGGGGATTTTTTCAGCTATAGCCAAGTGGCCGATTTTCCATGGCCTTCATTCCTTAGACTTGAAGCCGACAGTTCTGAGATGTCTTTGGAAACCCTCAGTTTGTATAGAATCTTTATTTCTCCTTGAATTCTTCATGCTGGTCTCTACACAAGGAATCGGACATACCAGCCATCATATGAATTCTACCATCCATCCATTTATGCAAGACAACTGGGATTTGGTCAATTGATTCCGAGTCTTCAGCTTCTTGATCGGCTTGAGCCAAGGGCCAAAGTCCGTAATGCTGTGTCGGCCGAGATCGTTCTTGAAGTATCTGATGATCTGCAAATTCAATCTTTGCCACACTTCTTTTTGAACACCAGACGGGCAGGAGGCTACACTTCGTGGTGGTCAGTCATTGCAGAAACTCTTTATCGGTCAAAGTCTCCGTCGAACATCATCAACGAATTCTTTCCGAATCATCCGGAGCCGAAGTTAATATCTCGCGCTGATTCTAGCGGTGGGGCCACTTCGTCCGGATATACTAACACGCGCGTAGATGTTTCTGACGAGGTATCGGCTTAGAGTCTGAATCTCCCACTGTTCATGAATTTTTTACCTTGAATCTAAATTTGCTCTTTTTCTGCAGAACAAGGCTATTGGAAAGAGGACGGCTTCGGGCCCATCGGGTGACAATCACCCAAGAAACAACAATCGGCTGCCATTACCGGTTATGCTTCTGGATCCTTGGGCATTCAGAGCCCATCTCTGTCAGATTTGGAGAAGCAGAAACAACCTAGTAAGCACTTGTATCGACTCTTTTTCAATCTCCAATCAATTTCCATCTAACAAGATTTATCTATCCGACACTCAGAAAAGAAGTGAAAGTACACAAAGGCCGCTGCTAAGAAGGTTCCTAAACCCAATGAGCAGAGTGGCGAAAGCTCGCCAACAATATCGGCTACTGGGGAGGTGAGTCTTTGATATTTCTGAGCTTACATAATCTTTTCACTCGTTGTTCTTATTTTGATTTTATTCCTTTTCCAGCCGACACCATCTGTGCAGGCAGCCGCCATCCTAGCCGATCTCCCTGCTATCTCTCAACCTCGAACCACCCCTTCCATCGACTTGCTGGGCTCGAAGGCCTTCGATCCAATACCATCGGTTCCAGCCTCCAAACCTTCCATGTCTTCCGATCCAATGGACTTATTAGGATTTGCTCTTGATGAATTGGAAGATCCAGAGATAATGGCTACGAATGATTTTCCTGCGGATATTAGAAGAATCCTTGAAGTCGCAGAGAAGCGCTCATTGCAAAGAAACTTCATTACCGGAATGCAAGCGATCAATAAACTTTTGAAGAAATAATGCACCTGAAGCCGACCTTCTAGCCAATACACAACCTCTGCAAGAACGCTATGGCGCTCTCGGCCGACCTCCCCGAAGCCATGGTCGCCTTCTTGAAGTATGCCATCCGGATAGCAAAAGGGTCAAGTGCAAGAGGCAAGGGCCAGAATTGCAAAAAGGGAAACCCAAAAAGCCGATAGAATCATCCTAAACAAGCTAGTGGCTAACACAAAGGCTCAGAAGAAAAAATTTGATGAAGACAATCAAGCCTTTAAATTGGATAAGGCCAAGATTCTTCACTTGAATCGCCAAGAAACGCCTTGAGGAGGAGTTAGCTGAGGTGAACAAGAATTTAGTCGATAAGCAGTCTTCACTTGCTACAACTGCAGCCTCCCTCAAAAATCAAAAGCAAGAGATCGGTCAAGCTGTATCTCAAATCTCGGCGCAAATGGCTAAGATCACTCCTGTCCCCGGCAGTGACAAAGAAGATGAAAAGTTCCTGGATGAGATTCAACAAACCATCGCCAAGGCGGCAGGGGCAGTATCGGCTTTAGGAGGCAGGCTTTTTGGTTCAGGGCTCTAAATTTCAATCTTTTTCCAATGATGAAACATTACTTGGTGATAGTCTTTTGGAACACCCATAATATTTTGTAACTCTTGCTACGCTTATAATCGGTTGTTTAACCGATTTTAATTTAACTTTTCTGAAGTTTGTGTAATCTCTTTTAGCCAAATAACAGCATCGTGTTAACTGGCTTTTTGAACGAAATTTTTAGTCGGCTAGGCTCCGATCCAAACGCTAGGATAGTACTTTTTCAAATACTTCCCGTTAATAGCTTTAGGCAATACATACCCTTCCAATGTTTCTAGTATGTACGAATTTCCGCCGACTAGCCGATTAACTTTATATGGTCCTTCCCACGTAGGTGACCATTTTCCAAATCGGTTATCTTTTGATCCAACTGGTAATATTGTTTTCCACACCAAATCGGCTTGATCGAAAGATTTAGGCACGACCTTTTTATTATACACTTTTGCCACCCTTATTTTATTCTTTTTAAGCAGATCAAGCGTAGACAATCGTAATTCTGCCAACTCATCCAAATTGTCGATCATCAAAGTGTCATAATCCTGACCCGACAAATCGTTCTGTCTGGCTATTCTTATGGATTCAATGTTGATCTCTACGGGTAGAACAGCTTCTTGACCATACACCAGCTGGTAAGGTGAAAGTTTCGTCGCTCCATGATAAGCTAGCCGATATGCCCAAAGTGATTCTGATAGAGTTGAATGCCAATTCCTCGGCTTCTCATCGATCTTTCTTTTGATCAATTTAATCAGCATTTTGTTGGATGACTCGGCTTGTCCGTTAGCCTGAGCGTAGTATGGGGATGAATTCAACAGTTTAATCCCGCACTTGTTGCGTAAGTCCAAACTCATTGGACATAAAAACCGTGCCTTGATCGGTTGTAATTGTTTGCGGTATTCCAAATCGATGAACAATATGTTCATTAACAAAACCGATGGCTTCAACGCTGGTTACTTTCTTAAGTGGTATAGCTTCAACCCACTTTGAGAAATAATCAGTTGCGGCCAAAATAAATTTGTGGCCTTTACTCGATGCAGGGAATATTTGGCCGATGATATCTATTCCCCAACCTCTAAACGACCATGGCTTGATAATTGGGTGCAAAGCCGATGCTGGTGCCAATTGTACATTGCCAAATTTCTGGCAAGTTTGACAACCTTTGTAGTATTTAAAACAATCTTCTAGCATCGTCGGCCAAAAGTAACCTGTCCGTTTAAGCATTCATTTCATTTTATGGGCCGATTGATGAGAACCGCAAATGCCTTCATGTACTTCACCCATTGCCACTCGCGCTTCTTCGGTCCCAAGACATCTTAATAGCAATCCTTCCATCGTCCGATAGTACAAAGTATCGTCCATAAAAATGTACTTCAAAGCTCGTTGCCTAATTTTTCGTTCTGTCGGCTCAGATGGATCGATCAGGTATTTCTTTATTAGCGTCCTCCAATCCGTGACATCTACACACATGACGGCTTTATCTATTAACTCAGTTACTTGATATCGGTCGAGGTCTTTGTACCGATGCTGTTGAGCCAAAGCATTAGCTCTATCGCTCAACTCTCTAGGGGCGTGATGATAGAAAACGCGTAAATGAGCCGATGATCTCTATGCATTGCTCCAAGTATTTTAGCAAGATCTCGCCTCGACATTGGTATTCTCCCTTGATTTGTTTGTATAATTAGCATAGAATCCTGTATGCCTCAACCGTACTTGCTCGATATTTTCCAATAATCGCAAACCTTTGAGTAACGCCAGACTCACCGATTATTTGAGCATCGGCTATTTAGCGAAATGCAAACTCAAAGTTATGCCCTTTAGGTGATATAAGCACTATACCAATTCCTTCACCTTCTCTCGCACACGATCCGTCAAAAACAATTGCCAAGGGCTCTGGATACCAAATCGGAGTAGTATCATGTCTGTTATAAAATCGGCTAATACCGCCTTTGACTGCTTTGGCCGATTCATAGGATAGGTCGAACTCAACCAAGGCATAAGCCCATTTGCCAAGTCGACCTCGTAGGATTGGAGCTGACAACATATATTTTATAACATCGGCTTTACAGATTACTTTACAAGCCGATGCTAAAATGTAATGTCTTAGCTTTGTACATGAAAAGTATAAAGACAAGCATAATTTTTCAATGAAAGGGTACCTGACCTCAGCATCAAGAAGGCGTCGGCTTAAATAAAAGATAACTCTTTCCTTTCCATCAACTTCTTGTGCAAAAACAGACCCAATAGTCTCCTTTTCAGCCGATATATATAACTTGAATGGAACCCCCTTTTGTGGCGCGGCTAAAACCGGAGGATTGGCTAAATATTTCTTAACATCGACAAAAGCCTTTTGCTGATCGGCTCCCCAAACAAACTCTTGATTATCCTTTAATTTCAACAGTGGGGTAAATGCTCGGATCCGTCCGGATAGATTCGAGATGAACCTTCGGAGATAATTAATCTTGTCGATCAACTTCTGCAACTCATTTTTGCACGTCGAGGGCATTGTATCGACTATAGCTTTGACCCTTGTTTGATTGACTTCAATCCCCCTCTCATGCACCATAAAACCCAAAAATTGTCCAGCCGACACGCCGAACGCACATTTGAAAGGATTCATCTTCAAGCCATGCGATCTTATGTTCTGGAAAACTCTTTCTAGATCAGCCAAATGCTGCAAATCTTCTGCAGATTTTACTACGACATCATCGATGTATATTTCAACGATGTGGCCGATTAAATCATGGAAGATTGAGTTCATGGCTCGCTGATATGTTGCTCCAGCTGTTTTTAATCCAAGGTCATAACCGCCCACTCAAATAACCCTATTGCACCGGACATCCGAAAATTGTTTTTGGTATATCGGCTTCGCCATGAATATCCGATTGTATCCGGCATTCCGTCCCGTAAAACTCATGATCTTATTCCACGACGCAAAGATCGATAAGCATATCGGCTATAGGCATCGGGTATTCGTCTTTTGGTGTTGCTTTGTTCAAATCTCTAAAGTCGACACATACTCGCAGTTTTCCGTTTTTCTTCATCACTGGAACAATGTTGGAAACCCACTCCGCATACCGACAAGGTCTTATGAATTTAGCTTCCAACAACCGCTCTATCTCCTCTTTTATGATTTTGTACAGAGCCGGATTAAAACGCCTAGGGTACTGTTTAAACGGCCTATAACCTTGTCTAATGGGTAGCTGATGTTCTACCAATTGTCGGCTTAAACCAGGCATTTCGTAATATTCCCAAGCAAAGCAATCTTTATATTTTCTAAGAATTTTGATCAATTTTTCTTTATATCTTACATCTAAATTTGCACTAACAAAAGTTGGTCTTTTTCTATCACCACTACCTATATCAACTTCTTCAAGCAGATCGGTAGACGTAAAGCCATGACCTAACTTTTCATCTTCTTGAAAGTCTTCTATAGCTTCATAGCTATCCGTTGTTTGCCGATAGCTTTGCATTTTATCTTGTAACGCCTTCACTGCTTTTCTTATCCCCATCGGCGTAGCACTTCGTTTGCTCGATCAAATGTGCCTGGCTTGACACTGATCGGCACAAGTCCTGTCTTGCTTACGCAGATGAAATCGCAATCTTCTAATGTTTTTCCTGATATACACCCTGCTTCTTCATGTTGCCAATTCGCATCGAAACTGGCCAGGGCAATGTGAGCCGATGTGTCGGCCGTGACAATTTCAACTTCTTCTCCGTTCCATTGAATAAGCGCTTGATGCATGGTTGATGGGATACAGCAGTTGGCATGAATCCAATCTCTTCCAAGCAAAACGCTGTAATTTCCTTTTGCGTCGATAACAAAAAATGCGATCGGCAAAGTCTTACTGCCGACGGTCGCTTCAGAACCATGACGCTTTGGCTTCGTGGGATCGCTTTGTGAAGTCGTTCAAAACCATGTTAGTTTCAATCAAGTCTTCATCGACTTACCCAATTTCTTGCAAGTCGTAAGGCATCAAATTTATCGTGGCTCGCCATCTACCAAAGATCCTTGATATCGGCTTTCCATTTATATATCCTTTCAGATATAACGGCTTTAAATGCCGATGATCATCTCTGGGTTTCTCGAAGATTGCGTTTTGGACTCCCGAACAAGATTGGGCAAAAGTTTCTTTAGCCGATTCAATTTTGATTTTGAATTCGGTTGGCAGTGTGAACACCATGTTGATATCCACTAGTGGTGTATCGTCCCTAATCATAGGAGAATCTAGATCATCTGCCGATTCAAAATCTTCTTCAGCTTGTTCTTTTTTCCTCCATTCTTTCTTGACAATTTTGACCGGACGAAGCTCATTGAAAGTTTCGTCCCTCTGTTTTTCTGCGTCGGCTTCCCGAATCTCTTTAGTCCTTAGCCTCTGAAGTCGCCGGCGTTGCGATCGGCTAAGGCCAGACGGACACCATCTAGGCTTAGGCTCTACTGGTTTTCTTATCTTGCCGACGAGATTATCTTGGTCAATGTTTGACCTCCGTACTTCGACCTGGTTTGGTTCTTGCTTTGGTTCGGATATCCTTTCGTGAACAGGCTTTCTGAAACCTTCGTTGTAACCCCGAATCGGCCCAGACAGCCTATCTTTAGCCGATTGCCTTGGCCAATCGTCGCGGGGGTAATGTTCCATTGGGCACGTGTACGGGGATGGCAGTGCTACTCCCCTTTCCCAACAAAACTACCAAAAAGGACATCTTCTATGGGCCCTTTCTACATTTTCAGTGTGATATAAATTATCCGACCGACGAGCAGGATATCGCGGTCGGCTATTCATCCTTTCGTATTTATCCATCAGTTGTGAGAAAGTTGGTCCCGGCCTTTTGCCCGCTTGCTTTGATGACGATTTTTCAGCTTTGTACCATTTACCCACCCGAAGATTGCCCTTAGGTTTAATGGTCCTTGAATTTTTCCCTCGTGATCGGCTTCTATTTGTAGTGAGCCGATCGTAATTTTCAGCGTTTGACTAGAGTTTGAATTCAGCTGCATATCGACCTACTGATCCTTCCTTGGCTCATCATGCATCGGCTCCTTTCCTTTAGCCGAACATTGAACCATGTTGATTGGAAACGGGTCAGCATCGACTTGCATAGTCGGCTCGTTAGCAAACTTTAGTCAACCGTCCTCAATAGCTAACTAGATCTTTTGATGGAAAATATTGCAGTCATTAGTATTGTGAGAAAAAGAATGGTGCCATTTGCAATACCTGCGTTTCTTGATCTCGTCAGCTGATGGTATAATATGTCCCTCGGGTAACCGAATTATCTTTTCTTGCAATAAAAGATCAAAAATACGATCACATTTGGAAACATCAAAGGCATATTTAACTTCCGACTTATTTCTAGTCGGCTTTAGCCAAGAACAGACTAAGGATTTTTTAGATCCCTTTACCCATTCAGATATATTTATTTCTGCTTCATCGTCTTCTAAAGAATCACTAGGACAATATTTGACCATATTGACTTTGGCCTTATCTTTCTCCTTATTATTATTATTCTTGAATCTATCTTTAAACGCTTTACTATCAGGGAATCGACTTTCTTGAGCCGATACACGATGAAGCAAGTGGCTCAGATCAGCGAACTCTTGCCCTCCAAACTTCTCCCTAAGCGGAGGAATCAACCCTTGAAACGCCAAATCAGCAAGTTGATTATCGGGCAAAGTGACGCTAAAACATCGATTCCTAGTTTCCTAAACCTTTTAATGTAATCGATTCGATTCCCCAAATTTACGTGAATGAGCTTAGATCGGAAATCCTGAGCTCCAAACTGCCCGAAAAGAAATATTCGTGAAATCGGCTTTCCAAATCGTTCCATAAGTGGACCGAATTCGGAGGTAAACAGGTAAACCAGGTAAAAGCTGCTCCGGATAATGACAACGGGAATAGTCTTATTTTCAGTCCATCGGACTGAGCCGCTTCGCCGCATTGAGCGATAAAGCATCCGATGTGTTCCAACGTTGTAGTTGAATCATCGCTAGAGAATTTCGCAAAGTCTAGTACTCTGAAATTATGAGGGTATGGCATACGATCTATGTAATCAGGATACGGCTTTCTATAACCGATAACCCTTCCTTTGGGTTGTATGCCCAACTGGTCCCGTAAAACAGCGGAAATCTGATCTGCCCAATTTACATTATCGGCCATTGGTACAGTAGGCCCTTGATAATGTTGGTCATAGTTGGCAGCCTGCCCCCCGAGTGCAAGCTCGAGTTGCCAATTATGCTGCATCGTCGGCAGACAACCATATTGATCATGCCGATTATGCCTGCCTTGAGGTTCCGGCACTGGGACAAACGGTTCTGAATATGTTACTACCCTATGTGGACCTGGGTTTCTAAGCATGGTAGGATCTTGAGAGAATCTCTCGGAGTCAATCGGCTGTGGAACCGATTGGGGAAAAGCATAGAACGGAGCCGACGGCGACAGATTTATCGATGCGTCTAACTTGGCGGCATCGGTGTAGGCATGGTAATGGCTTACCCCACTTGACCGAGGATCTCTAGGCAATATTACGGTCGGCTGAGTAGGCATCATTGTAGGGGGTGAGGTTATAGCCGATGGTTTAGGATCGACTGTTGAGCTCTGCGTGTTTTGCGCTACTGAAAAAACAGGATAATTAGGCAAAGCTTGTAATGGGTCAAGCAGGCTTCCTGACGAGGCTAACTCCTGGGCTATAGACTTGACGCTATTTGCTATCATCGGTTTGAGCGTTGTCACGAGAGCCGATGATTGATTTATTAATGCGTGGTGCACAGACTGATTAATCATAGCCGATAATTCGGCTTGAGCAGGCAGATATCGGCTTACTGGTTCTGTAACACCCGCATCTCCCAAAGCGTTGACCGTCGGCAGGGCGGATTTTTGAGTGACACCACGTCTGGTTTTCTGATAACAGCTTAGCATCATCTCCTCCAACGCAGTCTTCCGAGCCTCTATTTCCTGACGTTGTTCTGCGGTCAAATCGTCCATTGTTGGGACGATTATGGCTTCTGCGTTCAGATCTGATGGTGGAATCTACTTTCCTGATGAAGACATTTGTCCCACCGGGCGTGCCAAGAGTGTGTTGACGTCAAAAACTTGAAGTAGGGTTTCGATAAAGAACACACCGCATTTAACACAGTTCAAGAGCGTGCGGTCGATTTGACTCGAACCGACAAGGTAAAAAATATAAAATTCACTCAAAAGCCGATCGTAAAGATCAATCGGCTTAGACTCAATCAGCTTGAAGCTGATCAAGATCGAGGTAACAAGGTAAATCTAATTAGCCGATTAAGGCTAATCAGAGGATAAAGGTAGATCGATTCTGAAGAAGGTGATGAGCAACAAAATCAGAACAAATCAAACCTGGGGTGTAATTGACGAAGATCAACAATCGGCGATGCACAACTTTATTGATCAAGATCGATTACAGAGACTAAATTACAAAAGCTACTCCTAGTCGACAGGAAGAAAGTAAAAGCTGGTTGATTGTATTGTGTTGTTGTTTTTGCGACTTGCTCGGCCCTTCTTTTATACCCTTCTACGATCGTGTCGACTACAACACGTTTCAAATTTTGATCCGTATCGGCCTTATCTCGGACGATTATTTCCTTAAAGATCTTACCGTTACAAAATATCTCCAAACCTTTCCATCCTGTCCGTTAATTCCGTATCTTTGATTTTATTGCCGATTTTGACCAGACTTGCCAAATTTTGGTGCAAACAGAAGGCAACAGGATAAACTTTGTGGTGCTGAAAAGCTAAGCTTCCTTCGGTGAGACAGTTGTTAAGTCTGTTTTGATTGTTGTATCAAGTTGAATTTCTGCATCAGGAAGTAAAAGTAGCCAGAAAAGCAGATATTAATTAGCATAGAGAGAATTGTTTGCAAACATGTCTGTTTGTATTTGTTGTCATATCGCAGCGAGGTTTGATGAGATCACTGAAATGAAAACAGCAGGGAAATTACGCAGTACTAACCGTTTGCGTTTGTCATTTGGACTTGCTATTGTTTTGAAGATTAGCGAGTGAAGTCAGTGTAGATATCGTTCCATTTTGACAATTAGGCTGCAAGGACAAATGATATAGAGACGTAGTTACATATGTGTTGGCATCAAAAACTTGAAATAGGGTTTCTGACAACAGCACACCAGACGAATACCTGGTTCAGAGCATGCCAGTCGATTTAACCTGGAATTGACAAGGTAAAAATATGAAATTGTCTCAAAGCCGATCGTGATGATAAATCGGCTTAAACTCAATCAGCTTGAAGCCGATTAAGATCAAAGTAACGGGGTAAGTCTAATTAGCCGATTAAGGCTAATCAGAGGATAAAGGTAGATCGATTCTGAAGAAGGCGATGCGCAACAAAATCAAAATAAATCAAACATGGGGTGTAATTTGAAGAAGATCAACAATCGGCGATGCGCAACTTTATTGATGAAGATCGAATTACAAGAAGACTAAATTACATAAACTACTCCTAGTCAACGAAAAAGTAGATGAAAAGTAGACGCGAATTGGTTGATTGGCTCTGGGCAGCTTTTCTGATCACCTATAGACCTCTTTTATACCCATTGGCCGATAATCCTCGTACAACACGTTAGAAGTAGAATCCGTATCGGCCTCTATTTGGGTGGTGCTTTCCTTAACAATCTGTTCCGTTTCCAAATATCTTCAATCTGTATCCTGGTCGTATCTTGTTGATCTTGGACTGCCGATTCTGACCCTATCTGCCAAATTTTGGTGCAAACATATGCCTCCATTTTTTGGAGATAACATGTTATCTTCCAAAAAATTTCATCATCGGCTTGAACATATATTTTCTTATCATAGCCAAATTTTTAACTGCATCGAGTTAATTTGGCTTTCAGGTCGGTAATCGGCCAACTCGTATATTCGTATTTGAGTTTTAGCCAATCAAGATCTAACTAGTACCTTGGACAAACCGATGCACACTACACGATCCCACGTTGATCCCTTACCAAATCGGCTATCTCGAGCTGACGGGTGGTATGATTTTCCAGACTAGATCGACTTCGTCGAACAAAAATCATCGGCCGAATCCAGTTTTTTCTTCCTCCACTCTTTTCTCGCAATCTTAATCGTATGAAGCTCATTGAAAGTTTTATCCCTTCGTTTTTCTTGTTCAGCTTCCCTCATCTCTTGGGTCCTTAGCCGCTCAAGCCTTCTTCTTTGTGATCGGCTTATACCTGGAGGACACCATCTCGGCTTTGGTTCGATCGACTTACATATTTTCCTACCAGATCCATACTAGCCGCAGTGCTAGACCCTTCATCTTGGTCTTGTTTCCGATTTATGGTCGGCTTAGAAATTCTATCTTTAGCCGACCATCACTGCCTATCACCTTGACATGGGTAATACTGCATCGGACATGTGTTTGGTGATGACAAAGCTAATCCCTCTCCCAAAAAATTGCCAAAAGCGTCATTGGTGAGCTCTTTCAAGGCCGCTTGGCGATATTCATTAATCGCCGATGTGGAGGACTTCGTCGTGGCCTTTCATTCCTCCTTTCATATTTTGCTAGTAGTTGGGAAAAGTGGGCCGACTTACGTATCGGCTTACGTAGTGGCAATGCTCTCTCAGCCTGATAACCTTTTGGTGTGATTGTTTTAAAAATTTTCCCTTCGCGGTCGGCTTTTATTTGTATAGAGCCAACAGTAATCATGAGTGTCTTATTGCCATCAGAATTTGATTGTACATCGGCTTGACGCGTCATTTTTATAGCAGATGATATATGAATTTGATCCTTAGGCTCTGCATCTTGTGTCGGCTTTTCCTTCTTTTTAGAGCAATAGACCATGTTAATTGGAAAAGGATCAGCGTCCAGCTGCATCGTTGTCTCTTCTGAAAATTTTAGTTGGTCATCCTCTATAGCCGATTGTATCTTGTCTTTGTAATTCTTGAATTCATCTTTGAAGCCCTTTTCATTGGAGACGGCTTTCTTGAGCTGATACTCGTTGTAGGAGATGACTCAAATTGGTGAATTCCTGCTCGCCGAATTTTTCTCTTAATGGGGGTATCAACCCCTGGAAAGCTAAATCGGCTAACTGATTATCAGGCAGGGTAACACTAAAACACCTATTTCTCACTTCCCTGAATCTCTTAACATAATTATTTACCGATTCCCCGGTCTTCTGTTGGACAGAACTTAGATCTGAAACCTTGAGTTCCAGACTGCCGGAGAAAAAGTACTCATGGAATCGGCTTTCCAAATCGTTCCAAAAATGAACCGAATTTGAAGGTAAACTAGTAAACCAAGTGAAAGCGACTCGATAAAGACAAGGGAATAATCTAATTTTCACCGTCGGATTGAAATGCCTCGCCACATCGAGTGATAAAGTGTCCGACGTGCTCTAAGGTCGTGACCAATCATTCCTGAAAATTTGGCAAAATCGGAACTTTAAAATTATGTGAATATTGCATGCGATCTATATAATCTGGATACGGCTTTCTATAGCCGATGACTCTACCCTTTAGCTGTAAGCCGAATTGATCTATCAACACGGCAGAAATCTGATCAGCCCAATTAATGTTGTTAGCTGACAAGATATCGTGGCTCTGCCAATGATCATGACTAGTATTCTGCCCCCCGAGTGCAAACTCGGGCTGCCAGTTAGACTGAGCCGACGGATTTTGTTGGTTTTGATCATACCCATCGTACCTCCTAACCGGTGGTTCTCGTACAGGGACAAAGGGCTCTGCGTAGGTTATCACCTTATGAGGACCCGATTCGTGGGCAGAATCGGCTCTTGGTACTGGACGTGCCTAATTTGTTCAATCGGTTGTGAGACCGATTGTGGGAAAATATTAAACGGAGTTGACGGCGGCAAAGTAACCGACACGTTTAGTTTAGCGGCATCAGTGTACGCCTGATAATGTGTGACTCCGCTAGAGCGTGAGTCTCGCGCTAATATGACGGTAGGTTGAGTCGGCATCATGGTTGGGGTGAAGTTATAGCCGATGGTTTAGGATCGGCTGATGTTCTTTGCGTAATTTGCGCTATTGAAAAAGCAGGATAGCTTGGCAGAGCTTGCATCGGGTCAAGCAGACTCCCAGATGATGTCAATTCTTGAGCGATTGTCTTCACACTATTCGCAATCATCGGCTTTAGCGTTGTAACAAGAGTCGATGGCTGGTTTACCAGTGCGTGATGTATAGATTGATTAATCATAGCCGATAATTCGGCTTGAGCGGGTAGGTATGAACTTACCGGATCATCTGTGACGCCTGCATCGCCAAGGGCATTGACTGTCGGCAAAGCAGTCTTTTGAGTGACGCCACGTCTAGTTTTCTGATAGCAATTCAGCATCATCTCTTCTAGAGCAGCTTTCCGATCTTCGATTTCTCTACGTTGTTCTGGCGTTAAATCGTCCATCGTTGGGACGATTATAGCTTCGGCGTTGAGATCGGATGGTGGAATTGATTTGCTTGATGCTGCCATCTGGTCCTACCGGGCGTGCCAAGAGTGTGTTGGCGTCAAAAACTTGAAGTAGGGTTTCTGACAACAGCACACCAGATAAACACCTGGTTCAGAGCGTGCCAGTCGAGTTGACCTGGAATCGACAAGGTAAAAATATGAAATTGTCTCAAAGCCGATCGTGATGATAAATCGGCTTAAACTCAATCAGCTTGAAGCCGATTAAGATCAAAGTAACGGGGTAAGTCAAAGTAACGGGGTAAGTCTAATTAGCCGATTAAGGCTAATCAGAGGATAAAGGTAGATCGATTCTGAAGAAGGCGATGCGCAACAATCGGCGATGCGCAACTTTATTGATGAAGATCGAATTACAAGAAAACTAAATTACAGAAACTACTCCTAGTCGATGGAAAAGTAGATGAAAAATAGACGCGAATTGGTTGATTGGCTCTGGGCAGCTTTTCTGATCACCTATAGACCTCTTTTATACCCATTGGCCGATAGAATCCTGATACAACACGTTAGGAGTAGAATCCATATCAGCCTCTATTTGGATGGTGCTTTCCTTAACAATCTGTTCCGTTTCCAAATATCTTCAATCTGTATCCTGGTCGTATGTTGTTGACCTTAGACTGTCGATTCTGATCCTATCTGTCAATTTTTGGTGTAAACAATATGCTTCCACATGAGCTTGCTGAACCATTAAATAATCATTACTAGTTTTCTGCTTACACGGGTGCTTGAACCTATCTTACATTTTTAGCGTAGAGGATGTTGAAATGCACTAGTCAAACTATAACGAATGCTAACTGTTTATATAGAAAGTGCAATATATTATGGTAAGTCATCGAAATGCAAAATTAATTCCAAGTAAAATAACATGTCAAGGCACAGGATGGTAATCTTATGGCCACCTGTACTCCAGAAATTGTTTTGAGGGTGACAAATTAATTCCAAGTAAAATAACATGTCTGTTTGTATTTCTTGATAATTTAAAATGCTGTTGTTTTCTTGATTGTAGTTGCTTTGTGGACTGGAATATCTCCATTCAGCAGGGATACTCCACTGGGACCTAAAACCTGGGAATCTACTTCCCTCTCTGGATCTTCCTCTCCCTCGCCGAGTTGCCAGTAGGCATGGATATCGTTCTATCTGTTTGATGCTATAGATTTTAGAATTATTTAGATTTGTCTCACATTATTCGCAAGTCCTAATGATTGTGTGCTTTGTTTGATATCGCTTCGAATCCGTTACCGATATTATCCGTACCATTTATTTGTTTAGGTTTTGACTTTTTAATTTTTTAAACCAGTGAAAATGCTCAAACAAATAGACGGCTTGCTTAGGAATTTTTTTTTTTAATATTTTTTTTAATCTTTTTTTCAAAACTAGGCGTCGGGGCAAAAAAATTACAAAATTGGCGCAGGTCGCCCGTATATGGGGCGATCGCCCCATATCTGAGCGATCGCTTCACATATCTGGCGATTAATCTTTGTTTTAAGCGCGCGATTTTTACTCTTTTCTTTGTTAATTTCTAAAAAAAATCATAACTTTTTCATATGATGTCGGATGGAGATAAACTTTATATGAAAATTGTAGCTCTCGACGGGATCTACAACTTTTGTATACAAACTTTTTCAATTTGAGTCCATTTAGATAGCCAAAAACGGGATAGAATGTTCAGATCTAAAAATAGATCCGTTTTTAGATCTGAACATTCTATCCCATTTTTGACTATCTAAATGGACTCAAATTGAAAAATTTTGTATACAAAAGTTGTAGATCCTGTCGAGAGCTACAATTTTTATATAAAGTTTATCTCCATCCGACATCATATGAAAAAATTATGATTTTTTTTAGAAATTAACCGCAGACAGAGGAAAAATCGCGCGTTTAAAGTAGTACTAATCGCCCGTATGTGGGGCGATCACCCGTATATGGGGCGATCGCCCCATATACGGGCGACCGGCGCCCAATTTTGTAATTTTTTTGCTCCGACACCTAGTTTTGAAAAAAAGATTAAAAAAATATTAAAGGAAAAAAAACTCGCTTGCTTAGTGGGACGGTCCATAATAGGAGAGTCCTTTGTTTGGGCCTAGTTGAATGCTTTGTATTTCGACCCATGTCCTCGTTGGTATGCATTGGACATTTTTTTCCTGTTAAGAATTGTGCACCTTAGGCTCAATCATGGACATGAAAACCGCCTAAATATTGCAAACCATGAAAAATCACGTTTTCAAGAAAATATATCATATATAGGGGTGGGGATATTCTTCAACCATGCTATTTTTATTCGTGCAAAATTTGTCTTTTTTATATCTTGCGGTTGAGGTTGTGTCTCATCCTGAAATTTTGTATGGTTAAAGAATATCCCTACCCCTATATATGGTCTTTTTTTTAAATTCACGTCACATGATTATTCTTCTTTTTCAAAAGAAAAAAACATGATGATTCTTCAATGACTCGATATAAACCGTGACAGGTTTCAAAAAGTACCAGTCATGTATTCAATATAACCATACGCCTGATCAACCGTAAAAAGATCTTATAGAAGGTACATTTCTATCTTGACTTATTCCCCAACCACAATCCAATGGGAATGGACCAGAGGCGTTTGCTTTAAGATTTATGTAAATTATAATGAGATGGAAAGCATAGAAACACTACATAATTTTTGATATGTGAGGCTTGAAAGTTGAAATGCAATGTCCTGGTTTGTTCTACAGTTACCTTAAAAAAATACAAACTCCATAGATTTGTGCAACAGTGGTGGTGGTGGCAGTGGTGTTATCCTCTCCAATTCTACGCAGTGAAGTGCGGCAAATCTGGCAACACAATCAAGTTTTTTGCCGAGTATCTATATTTACAATTTCATAAAATTCAGATTGAACTTTGAAGAACATGTCTTGCTTGGTTGCAGACTTTTCTCCATTTTAAATGGCCTCATCAAGCTGCCGGTTTACAATACCGAGTAGAACTGTCCATATGGGCGGGCCGGCGCGCCGCCACGCCCGTTATGGGCACGGCCCACGGCGCGCAAGACGCAAGACGGCGGGCGGGCGGCAAGACGACACGAGGCCGTGGGCGTGCTTAGGCAGGCGCCGCCCGTGGCGCAAGACGGCGACGCAAGACGTGAGGACGGGCCGGCCCGAGCACGCGATGGGCCAAGGCACGCGGCCGCACGCATGGCACGAGGAGAGGCGCCGCACGCGGTGGGCGAGGAGAGGCGGTGACACGCAGACGCGGTGGTGCAACATGCCGACCGCTGCCACCGCCGTCTGCCGCCGTTAGCGCGGCCGTCCGAAGCGGCAGCGCGCGAACACGGCCCGATTTTCCGAATTTTCCGACCGCTTATAGCCGTTAGGGTTAAAAATTGATAAAAATTGAAAAAGCGGGCAAAAATCCCAATTTTTCCTATAAATAGGAGGACCCTCTCCTCATACAGCACCAATTCACTCATCATCTTCTATTGATCATCTTGTGAAAATTGTGATATTGTTTGTAGTTATTTAGCAAAATTCGAGAAATTTTGCTAAAATTTCGGAGAAATTCAAACTCGAGCTTTGGTAACACAAGAGGTTTGTCATCTTGAATTTTGCTAATTGTATTGTTTTTATTATTTTACTAATATTCAAATATTCATTTGCGCTTTTTGCATGGATCATTTCCCGTCTCCGATTTCGGGATCGCTCCGAGGACCTTGAATCCTTCCAAGATTTGTCACCGCACCAAATGAAGCACTGAAGAACATCATGGACAAGAAGAACCATCGTGCTCCATGACCATGAGTGCTTCGGCTCGACATCCACCGGAGCCCGAGAGCGAGGCGATATCGAGAGTTTGGGATTTTTTCGACAAGCAAGCGAGGACGGATGCGAAAGGAAAAGAGGTAAGAGTTGTTGTTTGTAAACAATGTCATCATGTTTTATCTCGCAAAATCTCTGGGGCACGGGACACTTGCATAGGCATATTGAAAGTTGCAATGCGAAAATAGGAGCAACTATGAGATGACACAACTAATATACAACCCGGACGGTTCGGTCCAGAATCGGGAATATAGTGGCGATGTAGCTAGGCAATCTCTTATACGCTTAATTGCATCACAGATTTACCTTTAAACTTTGGCGAGAGTTGATTTTGAAAATTACATTAAGCGTGCACATAATCCAAAATTTAGTAAAGTATCTAGACAGACAGCTACTAGAGATGTAGTTAAGTATTACAATAGTTGTCGTGAAAATTTAAAACCATGTTCATTACTTGCACATTTTCCGTATCTTTGACTTGGACATATGGAGTGGTAGGGCTAAGCAAGATTATATTAGCGTAGTTGCTCATTATGTCAACCAAAACCGCAACTAGAAAAAGAATTATAGGTTTCAAACTAATTGATGTCGCACATCTTGGAGAGAATATTGCCGAGAGTATTATTAGGGTGGTGGAGGACTTTGGTCTCGGTGATAAGATTTTGCTATAACTTTAGATAATGCCTCATAAATACCTCCACAATGAATATTCTCACTCCAATATTTGGTACTTATGTCAATCATTTTGCTTCATCAACATTGTGCTGTCATATTATTAACCTTATAGTTAAAAGTGGACTTGCCCTGTTAGAACGTTACATTGCACCTTTCCGCTTGGCAATTTCTTTTATGAATCATTCTAATGCTAGAATAGCATCTTATAAGAATTTTTGCATTGAAATGGGCGTACGTCCAAGAATATTTGGTTTAGATATACCAATAAGATGGAATTCTACTTACTTAATGCTTAAGAACCTTCTGCCATATAAGAGCACATTTGAGGTTTTCATTCAAACACATCACCCTCAACGTGATTTATTATCTGAAGAACATTGGTATGTTGCATCAAAGTTATTTCAGTTTTTTGAAGTTTTTTATGACTCCACAGTTGCTTTATCCGCAGTTTATGAACCCGTATCTTCTCTAATTGTGCATCATATCTTAGATATGGCTACCCATTTTAAGAACAACGAAAATGACATGATTTTAAGAGATTCTGTCATCGCAATGAAATCCAAATATTTGAAATATTGGAAAGAAATTCCATTTCTATATGCTTTCGCCTTTATTTTAGATCCTAGAGCAAAACTTAGAGGATTTGGTAACGTCCTCTCCCTTTTAGGTGATGTTCTAGGGGAAGATTATTCAATTTATTTTACTACTGTTCGTACTAAACTAACCGAAGTTTACAACAAGTACGAACAAAAGCATCAAGGAGTTCGTTTGCAACGACCTCCTGTACTATCGCGTAAGAAAAAGACCGCGTGGGGCAAAATCTGGGGTTCTTCTTCTTCTTCAGGTACAGGTTCTACGACAGGTGGTGATACAAGCCGCAGCCAACAAGTCTCCTCTGGGGAACTATCTGCCTATATGGATAGCGACGCGTTGGATTACCAACAAGAAGGAGACGATGTCTTCAATATTGTTCAATGGTGGCATGAGCACAAGCTAACATATCCCGTGCTATCCATATTAGCTCGAGATGTGTTAACTGTTCCAGTCTCGACGATTTCCTCCGAGTCCGCCTTCAGTCTCTCCGGCAGAATATTGGAGGAGAGAAGAACAAGCCTATCGAGTGATACGGTAGGGATGCTCATGACTATCAAAGACTGGGAACACGCTGATTCAAGAACTCAACATTCCGCTGAAAACCAAGAACTAGAGGAAGCCTTTGAAAATCTCTACCTCGACAATGACGAAGACCCTCCATCTACCTCTTAGTATGTATTAGAGGCTTAGAGCTTTAGTTGTACTCTTTTCTTTGTCAAGGTTTTCTCTAGATGAGTTTTTACTTGACAAAGTTTTTAACGAGGCAACCATCCAAACATTAATAAAGCTCTTTGTTACATGTTCTACATTTTTTTTGTCTCAATTTATTGTACGTCATTTTTATGCTATTTTCTAACTCTACATATTTTTCCTCATTTTTTCAATATTTTTTCCTATTTTTTTCTTTTTTTTTTTGCACACGGCCGATGGATCTACCGAGGCCCACTGCGTGCCTATTCGTGCCGGCCGACACGCAAGACGGCCCATGCCCCGTCGTGTGCCTGAGCCTCTACCCGGCCCATGAGCGAGCACGGCACGGCACGACCGGGCCTTCGTGCCTAGATGTGCCGTGCCGTGCCGAGCCGCCCATCTGGCCAGCTCTGTTACCAAGAACCGTCTGGAATTTCAAGCTCGAGCATGCATTTATTTCCACTGAAATAAAAAATATATAATTACGAGAAGAGGAAGAAGACAAAAGCCACAGCCCACACGAGCTGGACAGCGAAGTCGGAATCCAGAGGCGGCTCCCACCAGCCACGGCGGCGGCGGCCATGGAGGTGGGGGGATCAGCGGCTGCGATGGCGTCCGTGGCCACGGCGGAGGGCGCGGCGGCGGCGCTCCGGTCGGTGCTGTCGCGCGCGCAGCAGGCGGCGGCGCGGTCGGGGCGCGCCCCGGAGTCGGTGCGCGTGTTGGCGGTGAGCAAGACGAAGCCTGTAGCCGTCATCCGCGGCGTGTACGACGCGGGCCACCGCTGCTTCGGCGAGAACTACGTCCAGGAGCTCCTCGACAAGGCGCCCCAGGTTAGGTCACTCCCTTCCTTCGCTGAACCTACGAAAGAAGCTCTAAACTTTTTTCCCCTTCTCGCTATGTTGAACTGCCTATTAGAACTTGGATGGACAACAAGTTGTTAATTAAGCTCATACCTAAGTTTCGATGATTGGAATAGGGATGTAAGCTTATAGGGATAGAATCATGTGCGTTTTAAGTTGTTCCGTTTATCCGCAATTGCATGTATATTAAAGAGTTTATCCTCACAATCAATCGTAGTTTACACGGCATATATGATTGCTGTAAATGCTGATAAGTTTGTTTTGTGCACTGTGTGCATCTTATTCGTTGGTACACCCAAATATCCGTGCCCTCTTTGATTGATCCTGGTAGATATACCGAAACTCTGTTGGTGTTCAAATTTATCATCATTAGTTGATACTGGAGTAGCAATATGCTGCAATGCTTGAACAATTCACTGAGAACTCCTCTCTCCATGTTAACATGGGAAAATCAGTCCATACCAGAGTGTATAAAAATTTTCAGGTATAGGGGTCTATGTGGAACATGCTGTCGTCAATCATTTTCTCACTTTTTTTATACTAGAACAATCTAGGTCCAAATATTTTGGCAATCTTTTTCCGATAACCATCAACAGTTTAGAACTCTTAATTATTTTTGGAAAAAAATTCGAACAGTTTAAATTTCTATATAATTTCATGGCCCAGGAGTTCTCATTGGACATGCTTCCTAGTCCTTGCAGTCAATGATCTAATCCTCTTTCTGCCATTTAGTTGTCTAAGCAAGTGTTATTCTTGTTGCAGCTTCCGGAGGATGTTGAGTGGCATTTCATTGGGAACCTGCAAAGCAACAAAGCCAGAGCCCTCCTAGGTTAGTGTATGCTTTCTTGTTTGCATATTCTGCCAGAGACAGAGTTTTCAAGTCTCGACTTCCAGTTGATTAGCTTTCTTATTGGCTTGGTAGTTGTGTGTTATAACATACTTCACTAGGTTTTTCTATACTGCCCTATTTGATCTATCCTAAATATGTGCTTTTGGAAAGAAAAAAAGCACGATTCAATAAATTAGGGATATTTCTTATTTTACTTTTTACCGCATATTACTA
Source organism: Otatea glauca (assembly GCA_036346275.1). NCBI lineage: Eukaryota > Viridiplantae > Streptophyta > Magnoliopsida > Poales > Poaceae > Otatea > Otatea glauca. The sequence goes on from CM070713.1 coordinate 18,159,981, forward strand.
CTTATCAAAAGGGTTGTCAATTATATACACATGTCAGATATTTGATATATTCTCTAACTTAAGGTCCGTTCTTGAGGTGCTGTTTCTTTTTTTTTTGACGTACAGCTGGGGTACCAAATCTTGACATGGTTGAGAGCGTAGATGACGAGAAGGTATGTAATCGATTTAATCTTTTATTGTGGTTTCTTCAACAGCAATTCTTTCTAGCTTCATGAAATAGTAGTATTTAAGGCACTCACCTGTCAGTAATTGCCTCGTTGTAGTTACTTTCTAATAAAGGTATCCTTTTCTTGGTCAAGGAAAAATATTTTCTTCCAGGCTTCATGCATATCAACAGCCTAGTAGAACTTGTTTCCAACTGGACATTCTGTTTCATAATGTACAATCAATTCATGCCTATATTGACCTTCATTTTTATAATATTTTGTGTAACAATAGTTTGTTGCATCTCTTAGGATTTAGTTAGGAACGAAAAGTTGAAATACGATTACATTCGTCTTTTGCCAGATCTCATTCTCAATCTTGCATCTGTAACCAGATTGAATGTAATATATGTTCTTTCAGATTGCCAGTCGTCTGGATCGGGTGGTGGCTGACTTGGGGAGAAAACCTCTTAATGTCTTGGTCCAAGTCAACACCAGTGGAGAAGAATGTGGGTACTCTAATTTCCTTTTTCAGTACAGTTGTGAACTTGATTTCTAATATCGATAGAATATCTGAATGTCACCACTTTGGGCTTGTTATGGAATTTCTCAATGTGCAAACTTGTGGTCCATAGTTTTGACATTGATAAGCAACACATTGTTTATAGTAATGGATAAATATTTGTAAGTGATCAGTTTTTGCTGTATGACGTCATATTATTCCTGTGTGTGAGCATTTCTAGAGTGAAGATCTGTAGTTCTCAAACTCTGTTACTATTTTGCAGCAAAATTTGGTGTAGATCCCTCGCGGTGTGTAGAATTAGCAAAGCATGTCAAAGTGAGCTGCCCAAATCTTGTTTTTTCTGGTTTAATGACAATTGGGATGCTTGATTACTCCTCAACTCCGGAGAATTTCAAGGTTATATTTTGAAACACAAACTTAGTTGGACTGATATGCTTCGTAGGGCTAATATGTATACCATTTGCTGAATGCCTAGACACTGGCTAGTTGCCGGAAGGAGGTATGCAAGGAACTTGGAATACGAGAAGAGCAGTGTGAGCTGTCAATGGGCATGTCTGCTGATTTTGAGCAAGCGGTAAGGGGCAGACTACAAGAAAACTAAGAGATGTGATAACTGCATAACTAATGTCTAATGACATGTACTATTTTTGTGTTTGTACAGATTGAAATGGGCAGCACAAATGTTAGAGTTGGATCAACCATATTTGGTGCAAGAGAATACCCAAAGAACTAGGATGACTATATGTTCAAGTTTTCTTGCGACACTGTATGCATAGAATGTGTACGAATCTCCTGCAATAGATGAAATATTGATAATAAATATGTATCCATTTTCTCAAACATTTACACACTGACATTACACCAGGTGCCATTAATAAGAATATTGTTTTGTCATGGTGTCCCTTTTTGTTATCAAACATTTAGGCAGCACAGGAATTCCAATTTCTATTCTTGGTTCTTTTGCTGTATACTGCCTGATTCATCATTAGCTTCCCAATAGTCTCTACATCAAATACTCCTAAATTATTCAATGGTTGTGATCAGCAAGATCTCGGCAGCCTAAAAGGAATTTATATATATATATATATATATATATATATATATATATATACACACACACACATCTATAGGAAGCCGAAATGGGGTACCATGATTTCAAATATACGAATTCAAGTCATATTTGAGTGTATTTTTCAAAAATTCAGTTTTAGGGTATATACCCATCTATAACAATTCAAATGAAATGCATACATTCGAAAAAATATACTCGAATTCAAAGATTTTGAATGAGTTCGGATCACATGTTTTGCTGATTTATATATAAAATCAGCACATACCTACAACTAAACTATCATAAAAAAGGGAAACTCTAGTATGAATTTTAGTTGAAACTTGTTTGAACTAATTAGTAAACTGGTTAAACTCAGCATCCTAAAAAATTCAAAAAATATTGCATGAAAATACATAGGAAAAATATCCATTTTTAGATCATGGAGCCCAGGCACCATGGTGCCCCAAGTAATTCTACTATATACACACACAAGTATATGTACATATAGTATATTCTACACACTGGCCATTTTACGCAGTCCGACCGAGCCAAATCACCTGTATTTATTACTTGCGTATGGGTGCATGGTCCATTTATTATTTGCGTTGTCAAACCGACTAGGCAATATATTTTGTAGTTTGTATACGAATATGTTTTCTCTTTGTTTTAGCCATATCTTTTAATTAGTAGTTCGGATTTGCAAATGGTTTTCACTAGTAGCTTACTGACGATGAGATGAATAACATGATATAAATCTCGCTATTAAATAGTAATTTTCCTAACTGCTAATAGAAATTACTACATGTATAACATCAAAATTACTATATATACAACACGAAATTACTACATCTGCAGTACATTATGCACAAATCAGTTGTTTGGCAGTAATGTTCATGAAAACTATATGTACAAATTCTGAAAAATTCTCAAAAAAATTACCACAGGTAGCGAATATGAGTTTCTACAGCCCTATAAAATTTGAATACCAAATTCAGTCGCATTTGAAATATATAAAAATGACAAGCATTTTCATATCTTTCAAATACGACTGAGGTTGGTATTTAAATTTTACAAGGCTATAGAAGCTCACATCTCCTACCTATGGTAATTTTTTGAGAATTTTTTTAGAACTTATATATATATATATATATATATTCTTGGATTTGTACTGCCAAATAACTAAAAAAACTCTATGTAAATGTTCTGAAAAATTCTCAAAAAATTACCATACGTAGGAGATGTGAGATTCGACGGTCCTGAAAAATTTGAATACCAAACTAAGTGGCATTTGAAAGATTTGAAATCGTTAATTTCACATCTTTCAAACGCGAAAGAGTTTGGTATTCAAATTTTACAAAGATGTATAAACACACATTCCCTACTTATGAAATTTTTTAAGAATTTTCAAAACTTGTATATATAGTTTTCATCAACTTTACTACCGAATAACTGATCTGTGTAGAATATGCTAAAAATGTAGTTATATACAGTTCGATTAACATAGGCCAGTAAAATGTAGTAACATACAGTTCAGCTAAAAAAATGAATTAGTAAACGATAGTAAAACATAACATATCGCGCCAGTAAACGGTAGTAAAAATATAACACATCGTGTCATCATTTCACATAAAGCACGTCTATGACTATTCTGCGGTTCCAGTATCTCTACTACTTCTAATTACCAGTTGGTGGCAGCGGTCCGTTCTTCACCCTTACCCCTACCCCACACCCCCACCCCACCGATTTGGAATGAACTCTTAATTTGGAATGAACAAGTATGTATCCGTGTACTATAGCTACAATCTGTGTGAAATATGTAAAGGTTTGCAATTCTTTTACCATCCACATTGTTGTATATTTGGAAATGAAGATACTAATGCCTTTTCTGTTACACATGGGCAAGCAGGATTCGCTCCTACGGTTACATAAAACCCAGTGAGAACTTGTTTTTGGCTGGATGAGATCTGTTTCTCTTTACTTTCCTTCAAATGTTTCTTCATTCTTTCAATTTATGTATTGGAATTTGTAAAGACTCGTATTTGTTAAGAAAGAAATCTACACGTTCATTTATAAATACATAGAATGCGCTAAGATATATGGCTTTACTTATATGCATATGGAAGGCATGCGTGTAAATTTGAAACCGAAATTTTTTTTAATAATACATTTTTTAACTTGTGCATATGGTGGCTTCTTTACTTTATTAGATAGAAGATTGTCTCTACATATTCTACTTCTACGATATATATAAGTTTTTTTTTTGTTAATCACGATTCTTGATTAATCGGTGCAGTTTGGAAATTCTAACCAAGTTGTGTGAGGCAAATTACTATATTGGCCGCCAAATCGAAGTACACACAAAATGACAACAATATATACAAGTAAAAAAAAACTGGAGTTGTGCTTCTTTTCTATGATTTTTTTAAGCTGTACAAACACGAGAGTATGAACTATAAACAATGATCACTATTTCTAGGCGTGGTTTTTCTTCTTCTGGATCTGTAAAGCCTATACAGGTGAACTCTCATTTTAATGTTGTTAATACTACTTATGTCTATTTTGAATCTCACATGAATAAGAATGTACAAGTTGAAGTTGCTTATGGATTGAAAAAAAAGAGATGCTTGAACTCTTTACATCATAGACAAGGTTTTCATCAAAATGTTATCTAAGTCGTGTTGCAATATAACTGTTTATTTTCAGATCTTCTAGGATGTATACCAAGAATAGAATATTATTTCTAAATATGTTCTAATATCATAAATGCCTTATGTACTATGTACAATATATTTGGTTTTAATTCATGCCGGAGGAGAAACCATTAAAACTTGTGTAATCGAAAGAAATAGATGTTTGATCTTGTAGAATAATTTTTTTTATTGCTTGACCTTTATGTTTCGTTACCAATTTTATTTTTCATAGCAACACACGGGCATCGAACTAATATAATAGTAAATTTAAGCTATTCAAATAGTAATACTACATAATAGATATAGTAAAAATTGTCAATCTGTTTGTGTTCGTAACGTAGTAACTACTGTTTATTCATCTAGTAACAGTGTCCAAATGAAATAGTAACCAAGCCATGCATTACTATCTTATTTACTATGGTATTACTTTGAATCAGTAAGGAAGTCAAACCACTAAAAAAAATATGTTTTATAGTTTGTACATGTATCTGTTTGTTCTTTATTTTAGCCATAACTTTTTTTATTCGTAGCTCCGATTCACAAATGATTTTTATCAGTAGATTAATCATGATGAGAGGAACAAAATGATATAAGTCTCGCTAATAAACAGTAAATTGATATTCATTTAGCAGTAAAATTTCATTTATGCGAAGTTTATTACCGAAACTTATATTGTGTTATTCCTCTCGTCGTCAGTAATCTATTAGTGAAATTCATTCGTGAATTAGAGCTGCGAATAAAAAGTTATGGCTAAATAAAAAAACAATTTTATGTACAAACTAGAGAACGCATTTATTAATTGGTTGGCTATGGTTTCGAGGTAGTAATAGCTTCACTAATTCTTTATAGTAATATGGAATGAACAAGATAGTAAAAGTTAGTGTATAAAATAGTAAAAATGCAATTACCAATTCTACATAGATCAGTCATTTTAGTAGTAAAATTCTATAAAAACTATATTTACAAGTTCTGAAAAATTCTCAAAAAATTATCATACGTAAGAGATGTGAGCTTCTATGGCTCTATAAAAATTAAATACCAAACTTAGTCATATTTGAAAGATATGAAATTGACAAGCACTAGTCAGTGATGAATAGTAAATTTATTATTTACATATCTTTAAAATGTGACTGAGTTTGATATTCAAATTTTATAGAGCTGTAGAAGCTTATATCCCCAACCTATGGTAATGTTTTGAGAATTTTTCAGAATTTGTACATATAGTTTTTACAGACTTTTACTGCCAAATGTCTAAAAAACTATACGTACGAGTTCTGAAAAATGCTCAAAAAATTACTTGCTATAGCTCTGTAAAATTTGAACGTCAAATTCAGTCACATCTTTCAAATGCGACTGAGTTTGGTATTCAAATTTTAGAAGGCCGTAGAAGCTCACGTCCCCTACTTATGGTAATTTTTTAAGAATTTCTTAAAACCTGTACATATAGTTTTCATGAACTTTTACTGTCAATTCACTGATATGTGTAGGATTAATCCAATTATATTGTATGATAGTAATTTCTAGTTGTAGATTTAGTAATATCATGTTATAAAAATAGTAATTTATTTTACCAGTTAATAAAATTACTATTTAATAGTGTTACTTATATCATTTTATTCATCTCGTCGTCAGTAAACTACTGGTGAAAACCATTTGCAAATCCGAGCTACCAATAAAAATATATGGCTAAAATAAAGAAAAAATAGATTCATGTACAAAACTAGAAAACACATTTTTTAGTGGAGTGGACACGTTGCTAATTCGGTAGTAATTCATTCATTGTTATACTGATTTGATAGTAGCTTCATCTATGTTTTACCAGCGATTGATTTAGTCTACACAGGCCTACGTGGGATGATTTGAACACAGTTCTCTACCCGAAGCATCACAGCGACACGGCTCACATGTAGAATAGGCAACACAACGCGCACTTGTAGAATAGCGCCACCGTGTATGTGTGTGTGTGTATATATATATATATATATATAAAAGGTCCTATACTCTTGGGAGTACGTGCTCCCACCTCCAGTATACCGCTTAAATGATATTATTATACCTCTTTATCCTTTTGAGTATACTCTAATACTGATTATAAAATACTCCAAAGTTAGTTTCACAAAAATTTCATCAAAGTCCACTCTTTATAGCGTAATTTGTTTATATATTCTTTCCATATATGTAAAAGTGTATATAGCAAAAAAAATAAAAAGCTTCGATGAATTTTTTTCAACTATGTTGTATTGGAGTATATTGAAAGTGATAAAGAAGTATAACAATTTCGTTTAAATGGTATATTAAAGGTGGGAGTATGTACTGCTTAGTATGTGTGTGTATATATAATCCTTCGCACCGGCAGAGCAAGGAATTGGTGATGACTGGTCAAATACTATGTGATGTGATTAGATTCAATAAAGGGGCCAAATAGCATCAATTCAAATAAAATTCTTTGAAATATAAAAAGAATATACTTGCAATTGTTGGACCATGGAGGGAGCCGTGGCACTTGCCAGTCCCAACAAATCTGCCTTATTATGACGAAAAGCCCTGTGATGAACAGTAAAAAAGCCAAGTATGGTGAATTATTTGTGACAACCCTAGTGATTTCGTCATGAATACAGTAGGTTGGGCAGTTATTTTAGTGACGTTTTGGAAAATATCGTTATAAATAAAATACAATGACAAAATATAAAATATTTGGCACTTCTTCAACTACATAGTTAAAATTTAAGTTTTTATGATGATACCAACGTGATTCAACACTAAAATTTTTGGTGAACTTCTTTAATTTTGACTCATTTTTCACTAGCAAAGTAGAAATATAATATGACTCCATGAATACCGCAGATAACAACATAACTTAGGCCACTCCTTTTGTTTTTTTTTTGTCCAGATATTATAAGACGCAGTGCCATCCATCAAGTAAACTAATGATAATTTTTTGTTCAGAACTTGGCAGTGGCTTCTATCTTCCGAGTTTGTTTTGTTTTGACTCTCAACTTGGTGGAAGTAAAGATAGCAGGCACTGGTTTCACGCTTGTACTATATTACTACAGTGGAGTTGGATGCTTTACTGCTTCTTAACCCCATACAGGTCCGAGCCAGTTCATGGCCAGGCCTCCGGTTGGGTCAGCTGATCTACTTGGCCATAGCCTAAGAACAGCTGGTCCACCGGGTCTAGACCATGGGCTTAGGACATACGGCCATAGCCAAAGTCTGAGATCAAAAGGTCATAGCCTAGGTTCGGTAGACCAGCTATTCTCGCCACTGCCCCTATACATTTAGTTCATATACTAGGTCTTGTTTGACAGAGCTCTAAATCTCAGCTCCACCTTATATCTGAAGCGTGTAGGCTAAAATAAAGTGAATTAACACTACTACAGAAAGGTTTATATTAGACTTCTCTTCACAGACGGTTTCAAAAAACCGTCTGTTATGACAAACATCACAGACGGTTCTCTAGCGTAATCGTCAGTGATTTAATCACAGACGGTTCTCTTTATGAACCGTCAGTCATATCACAGACGGTTCTAGTTAAAACTCGTCTGTGATCATATCACGGACGGTTTTAACTAAGAACCGTCTGTGATAAGGTAATATCACAGACGGTTCTAACTAGGAACCGTTTGTGATATGACCTGAGATCCCTATATAACTATATGATAGAGGTTTGTAGTGTCAAATCCATGCGTTTCGTCTCCTGCAAACCCTATGTAACACCCTAAAAATTTGATCTAATTTAAACTTTGAAGTATTTTTTATTTTTGGAGAATTTTTGGGAATTTACTGGAATTCATTTAGATTTATTCAAATATGGTCTTTCTTGAAATCCATTAAAATATTACAAAAGTTTATGCAAAGTTCTTTTTGAAATATTTTATTTGAGTTCCAAATGGCTCAAAGTATTTTCTGGAATTTTTCTGAGTATTTTAGCTATTTATTCTGGCTTTGTTTATTTATCGGAATTGTTTTAATTCGAAAATGCTTTGAAAATACTAAAACAGTGTTGGGCCAAATCACTGTGCGGCCCAGCCCATCGCACCGTTGGCCCACGCAGCCGCGCCGAAACCCTAGCCGAGCGCTGTCTGATTCCGATCGAACGGTTGTAAGAGCGCCGCGTCGCCATGCGACGAGGATCATCTGATCGAGTCCACACGGACGGTTGGGATGGAGCCACGTCGTCTCTTCTTCGCGAGATCACCGGAGAGGCGTGGGCATTGATGCCTGTGAGTTTCGCCGGTGGTTTTCACGCACGTCGAGGCTCTTTAAGTCGTGTCGTTTAGCACGTTCTGCAGAGAACTTCAAGTCGCTTCTTTTGACTCCTTGCACGCACGCCGAGACCCCTCCTAGCGCCCGTGCGAGCTCACCGTAGTTGCCATTTCGCTCCGCCGCTGTTTTTGCTTCTTCTCGCCGCCGTCGGTCGTCTTCCGTTGTCGCCTGAGCCGATTCCGAACTACTCTTAGTTTTCCGCGTCGAACGAGCCACTTCAACCCGGAGAACCACCGTAGCGCCGTCGACCGCGTCGTCTTCCCCAGCTCCGGCAACCTTCGTTTCCTCGCCGCCGTCGACCTCGTCAAGCATCACCGACCGTCCGATCTGCATCGCACGATTCTGGTACGTCCACGTCGCTGATCTCCTCGTTTTCCTAGCATTAATCCTGAGCGTAGATGTGTAGATTGAACGGCGGTGATTAGATCTAATTTCTGTGTTTTGTTTTAGTCTCAACCGTTGGATCGGTAGGGTACGCGTGAGATTTTGCCGCGTAGTTATGATGAGCAGTAAAACAGCTCGGGTACCGTGGGCTGTTAGATTAGATCTAAACGGTAGTTGTGGGTTGAGCCGTGGCGCGTGCATCCGCGCCATTCAGATTTGAACGTGCGACGGAGATGACGCCGCACCTCCACCAAATCGCGTGCAGACGCATGTGCACGTTGACCAGGGCGGAGACCAGATCCAACCGTTGCTTTTGGGCGCACCGCTGCGATCTTGCCACGTGGCTACGCGTGAATCGAGACACCGCCGAACGTACGCGAGATCCAGCCGTCGGATCCGGGAGTCCTGCCGGATGCGTGACGCGTGGGTGTGCAGAACGCGATGCGTCGCCGAGTCGGCGCGAGGATCTGACTGTTGGATCCGAACGATCGTTGGATGCGCGATGCGTGTCGCGTAGATTTCGAGGCAATGCGGTGTGGCGCGTAGATTTGGCCGTTGATTCAAGGAACAGCTCAGATCTTGCCGCATGGATGCACTGTTCTGGTGGATCGAGTCCATGGTAGACCAGAGCCGAGCTATGGACCGGGCCCATAGATCGAGGCGACGTGGCGGCACCAGAAGGCACCACGTGTTCGCCGACGTCATGCTGACACAATAAACCGAGTTTTCAGTAGAAAAATAAATGGTTTAATTCGGGAAATTTTATTTCTGATTTATAATTTAATTAAAACTTTAAAAGGCTATAACTTTTGCATTGGAACTCCGATTGAGGTGATTCCAGTTTCTAAAAATCTGGAAAATTGTGCTCTTTTTATTTATGAATTTTATTTGAATTTTTTAGATTTTATATTCTATTGTTTTAGTTATTTATTGCATCTGTGATTTTTACGCGTAGACGCAAATTTGCCGGAAAGTTACGAAGAAGAGTTCGTCGCTCAAGATCAAGCTTCGGATCAAGACCAGCAACTCTTTGAAGGCAAGTGATGCTTTGACCATTTTGATCTCAGTTTCTTTTAAATATATATTTTGCTTTAAAATTATGCATGCTAAATTAATTAAAATATATTTAAATGAATTTGGGTAATTTATCTAATCAACCTATACTGTTAATGTCAACTTGAAATTATTACTTGTATGCCCTGAAATCATTGTTACCCTAGGTTGCTTGTACTAGTTGGATGATAATATTATGCCAACACGGGAGGCTAGACCGTGATTAGATGCTTAGCCCTGCATCGAGTCATGGATGATCTTTTGGAACATGCAGCAACATTGACTAATGAAATATTGAATATATTTTGAAAAGTAGTGTGATGATGCTACGTGATGAAATTGAAGTACGGAGACCTGTGTGGTTCCGTACCGATGTTGAGTTATTGCTGGCTTGTGTTGCACAATAATCAACCGGGTGGGAATGATTTAGACTAGGGCAAGTGGCAAGAGGCTTTGTGCCTGATGGGCCTGTGTGGCAATGGGCTAATGAGTGATGTGAGTCTGTGTGCCACATTGGGCTGTGTGCCACTATTGAGTGATGGAAGTCTTGCCTTGGTCAGCTAAGGACTTCACCTTGCAAGTCTTTAAACTGAGTCACCCGTACAACCACATGTCTGGTATGGGACAGACCTAGTTGATTAGGGTTCTGATATCTTTTCTCTGATATCTCGAGGTGACAGTACACGAGGGTGTATCTGTATGGGGGAGCGTACCTGTGCTGCGGTTTGGTGCCCATCCAACGGTGTTGTTCTGTCCTATACTTCGGCTCTGTGTGAGGGAAGTGATAGTGAAGGTGATACCGGAGAGGTTCATTGGTTAAGGTAGAGGTTCCTGAAAGGCTTTGTTACGAGCAATCACCTGTGTGGTGAGCGACTGTATCTTGTGGGTAAAGTGTACAACCTCTGCAGAGTGTCAAATCTATTCGAATAGTTGTGCTCACGGTATTGAGCATTGCTCGGGGATTACAGTCAAGGGGTAGATCTTCAAAAATAAAATGTGAAGAGGGTGGCTGTGTGCCAGTGCTAAAAATGAACTGTTTAAGGCTATGTGCTGAGAATCTTTGAAGAAAAACTGTTTGAAGAACTTAGCATTATATATAACTATTTCACTGCTTTTAATCTAAATAAGATGCTAGTTTAAAAATGCTGTTTGATGCAAAAGAATCAAGTAAGCCAATTCTTTGGAATAAGCCTTGCATGTAGTAATAGCACAGCATTCTGTGCATTACTTGCTGAGTGCCTTGAGTACTCACCCCTCCTTGCCTATCAACCCAACATCAGTAGAGGAGTCTACGCCATCCTGGGAGGAGTACATTGAAGATATGGACAATTAGGGGGCAAGCCCAGTCGGTTGCCTGTGGCAAGATGAAGGCTTCCACGAAGTTTATTTGCTTTCCGCTGTTATCTTTTAATTACTCTGATAATGTAAGCCCTGCGTGGCTGATCTTATGTAAGGAGACCATAAGGTCGTACAATTCAGTTTATATAAATGTTTGCACTATTTATTATTATATCATTTGTGAATGTCCGTGCGCTTCAACCTCAGAAAGACTGTGTGTGCTAGCGTGATCCTGGGCTGGCACGGAATACACAGAGGGTCCGGATTCTCAGAATCGGGTCCCGACACCCTAGCCCCCCGGCAATCCTCCTTCTCGGTGACCTCCTCCCCGACGACTTTCGCGAGAACCTACTTCTCCCCGTCGGCTACCTCCTCCTCCGCGAGCACCTTCCCCATCGGCTACCTCCTCCTCCTCCCCGGCCGTCGGCTACCCTCGTCGGCGAGCACCTCCTTCTCCTCCTCCCCGTCGGCTACCTCCTCGTCCACGAGCACCTCCTCCTCATCTCCGTTGGTGAGTTGTGTATGAAACCGATATGCTTGACTAAGTTATTGTGTTTGTGAATGATATTTGTGAATGATGTTTGTGAATAATCTTTGTGAATGATGTTTGTGAATTATATTTGTGAATGATGTTTAGAAAGAATAAGGCTTTAACTAAAGAATTGTAGCTCAAATGCTTGACTAGGGAAACCGATATGCTTGACTAAGGAAACCATTTTGAGTTTGTGAATTGATGATGTTTGTGAATAATGTTTAGAAGGAATGAGGCTGTATATAGGATTCATGATGGTTGAACAAAACTGGATATAGGATTCATGAGAGGTCAAACATAAAATTCTTAGCAAGCTGCATATATATAGCTTAGCAAGCTTTAATGCCTCATTAGGTCACTGTAACGCAATTTCATTTTTCTATATCAATATGTTGGGATCTTTATTTCTTTGTATGGATTAGTTTGCTAGCTAGACCTGTGTTATATATATAAGAACATAAAATTCATATATTCTAGAATTCAACATTAAACTTGTTATATCACACAAGGATTGATGTTTTGGGGCTACTATGTGTTGAATGTTCAATGCCTCTTTTGTACATATACTAGGTGATAATGTTTGAAACTTATGTACGTGTCATCCTATCTCTATCTTGCATCCTCATACTGAAGTGAACGCCTAATTCATTATAATATATTTATGGTAAAGACATGGAAAAGCTGTTAGAAACTAAACAAAAACTCGAAGTGGAGATCGAACAACTGAAGGGGAAATCTGAGATAACATAAAAGATTTGTGAGATCAAACAAGAACTGAAAGACATAGATGATCGCTTGCAAGATATCAAATCCCTTAACACAGCACTCATCAGTAAGGATCGTAGGGCAAATACAGAGCTGGAAGAAGCTAAAGCTAAGCTTATAGAGGTAATATGAAGGTTTCTAGTACTGAATTCAATGTGGTTACTGCCCTTCTCATAACAACATAATTGCTTTTAATTTGTAGGGATTGAGAGATATGACTGAAGATCAATCGGTTATTGGTGTCAAACAAATTGGCACTGTACTAGAGTTATGGAACTTCAGAGAGAACCGAGAAGCCTCTATTGCGGAAGCTATGGCACATATGATGGAAGACATGAAAAACTATAAGGTTTTCTTGTTTGAATTACGAAATAATGTGGTTTCTAGCTGAACACTTATTGATATTTGTGGTATATATCATATTTTGTTAATGTATTGTTACCTGAACTATGAAATATTTTGTTATCATATTTGTGGTAAGGTCTTCTGGCCTTAACCTATGAAATAATGTTTTACCCTAACTCTCTTGGCAGAACTTCCATGATTAGTATCTGATGTTCGAAATTTTATTCTCCTTAGATATTTATGCAATGACATTTACAAGACACAACCAATTATAAATTTTGCAATTCAATATCAAAACATCCTAGATGCATTGAGGCAACATCTTGTCTGATGAGAAAAATCTATGTGGTACTCTAGATGCAATTGCTTCACACTCTTGCATCTAGAGTACCACAGAGATTTTTATGACCCTATTTTTCTCATCAGACAAGCTGTTGCCTCAATGCATCTAGGATGTTTTGATATTGAATTGCAAAATCTATAATTGGTTGTGTCTTGTAAATATCATTGCATAAATATCTAAGGTGAATAAAATTTCGAACATCAGATACTAATCATGGAAGTTCTGCCAAGAGAGTTAGAAGGAAAAAACTATAACACAGACGGTTCTATTTAAAAACCGTCTGTGATAATCATATCACAAATGGTTCTAATTAAAAACCGTCTATGATTACTTATCATTAGAGACGGTTCTATCTTAGAACCGTCTAAGATAAAAGATCATCACAGACGGTTCGTAGATAGACCTGTCTCTGATATTAGTTTTACTGACGGTTCGGAAACCGTCTATGATGTGTCTTCTCATCACTGACACATTTTTGCAGACGGTTCACACAACCGTCAGTGATGGGGTTTTCGAACCGTCTGTGATGAGCTTTTCTGTAGTAGTGTAAGTTTATATTTTTAATCTAAAATGTAAATAAGATGACTTACCTAAACACTCTTAATGTACCCACAGCTCTGGCTCTATAAATTTTTAGAGTTAGGAATACCTTGTTACACCAACTCCACGCATTTTAGTGGAGCTAGAGCTGTCCCAAACAACCCCTAAAGAAATAAAATCTAGTTCTTGTACTAAAAACTTTCATGATGATTAAACTTTCGTCATGGATTCAAGCTACGTACCCGACTAGGCTACTCACCCCTAGTTTTACGATGAAGCAAACTTTCGTCGCAAGGTATTTTTAGTGATGGCATATACATGACGATCGTTATCATGCTAAAATTTTGTCACAAAATACTTTATATGATAAAAATATGACATTTCTTGATGATTTGGCTTCATCACAAAATGTCAATTTTGTGTTGTAGTGGGTCGTGATCCCTTGGCCTACCGCTAAGAGGTATGTGTTTTGATATACACTAACATTTATGTTGTTGCATTTAGGAATGAAGTAGTTATTAGAAGCATAATATCAAATAAAAGTTTGGCTACACATGCATGTATTTATACCATCAGTTTTTTTTGTGTCAATTCATCTCCCTTAGGCATACTACATCAGCCGGAGAAATAAGGTGAGAAAAGAGAATGAGTTATTTCTTATGCAAGAAACAACTTGAACACACGGACTAACACAAATAGTGAGACTGTAAGGGGGGAATTTTTGGTGAAATAATAGAAAATAGTTTGAGAAATGATTTTACAGATAAATTAGTAGAGATGAAGATGTTGTCTCTGGTGTTGTCTCGATTTGAGTTACAATTATTAGATAACGAGAGACGGACTACTGTATGTGCCTTTATAAGTACATAATATCAAATAAAAATAGTAGTAATTAAGAAACATTTTGTCTTCTGCGGTTCAATTTCTGCCTATATGCAGAATGATTCTTGCCGGGCGAAAGGGCATGATGTCAAGACGTCCAGCACAAGGATGCTCTTGGATGTCAGGCACGTTGCCAAAGCAGTGCCAGTAAGTCATGTGTCGGTTCTCGAAACTACGTACTACGTGTCCACGATACCAGCTTGCTTGCTTTTCTCTCATCATCATCATTCCACACGCCTCCATACATCCATGATCATCGATCTTAAACTACGTGCGTGCATGACATTGGAAGATCGATTAACGTATAGATATCTAGCATACAGGGATGGCCCCCACAAAAAGTCTCCTTCAACAATAAGACATCACAACCTTGGAGTGTTTCAAGGAATGCACTATATATATGCCCCTCTTTTCTCTAGCTCTTCCATGCCACACAAGACAAAAAACAAGTAGCAGCACAAAATCATCATAGATTAGCCCAAGAGAAAGGCATCCAGCTGCTTAGCTCCATTTAAGCAAGGCAAAAGATGGGGATGCCCAAACCATTGGCTCCAGCGGTTGTTCTTGCGTTGGTTCTTGCATCTGTTCTTGGCCTTGCGTCCGGCGGCAACTTCTACGATGAGTGCGATGCGACGTGGGAGCCCCAGAACTGCTGGACCTACGACAATGGCAACAGCCTCTCCCTCGCCCTCGTCAGTAACTCCTCAGGCTCGATGATCCGCTCCAAGAGGCAGTTCGTGTACGGGACCGTGTCCACCATGATCCAGCTCGTCCAGGGCAACTCCGCCGGCACCGTTACAACGTACTACGTAAGTAATTTAAACAGCCCTGCTCTATCCGTCCCGTAATATAAATCCTTATTTTTAGAAAACGTTATCTCACAATATTAATATTTTCATTATATACTTCTTATCGAATACTGAAAAAGTAAATTAGTAGCTATAGTATACCATTTAATAAAGACATATATGGTTCAATAGCATTTACTTTTTCTTAGATTTAATGGCTCTTTAGTGTATGCGTATGATTGGCTATCGACTTAGGGACGGAGAGAGTAAGAGAGATCAGGTTAATTTGTTTTTGTTTTATATACATATGTTTGTGTTGTTCAAGATTTACGAGATATATATACCTATTTCTGTTGATGGATCAATGACAGACGTCTTCGCTGGGAGACAAGCACGACGAGATCGACTTCGAGTTCCTGGGCAACGTGACGGGGCAGCCCTACACCTTCCACACCAACGTCTACGCCGCCGGCGTTGGGGAAAAGGAGATGCAGTTCCGCCCCTGGTTCGACCCCACCGACGGCTACCACAACTACACCATCGCCTGGAGCCCCTGCATGATCGTGTAAGCATCCTGCCTGACAATTGTTTGATCTCCGATCAAACTTCGTCACCGTTTTAATATTACAAACAAGACTGTCCACATTTCTCCGTGGATACAGGTGATGAACTAGTTGGTGCATGAAAACTCACCATCAGCCATACTTTTCATGAAATGCGTACGCAGGTGGTACGTGGACGAGGTCCCGATCCGGGTGTTCCGCAACTACGAGGACAGCAACGGCGTGCCATTCCCGACGAGCCAGCCGATGTACGCCTACTCGAGCATTTGGGCGGCGGAGGACTGGGCCACGCAGGGCGGCCGCGTCAAAACCGACTGGAGCAAGGCGCCCTTCGTCGCAAACTACCGCGGCATCGACCTCGAGGTCTGCGAGTGCTACGGCGGCGACTGCGTCTACGGCTGCGCGGCGGCGTTCGACTGGAGCCAGTACTGCCGGCTCAGCGACGACCAGATCCGGAAGATGCAGTGGGTGCAGAACAACTACAGGATCTACGACTACTGCGTCGACGACGAGCGCTTGAACGGCCAGATGCCGCCCGAGTGCAGTCTGCCCCAGTACTGATTAAAGAGATTTATGTGCTTCATGCACGCAGTCATCTTAATGATGCGTTTTTCCACAGACCGTTTTGGATATATTACTTTTTGTATTTTATTTCGGGGTTTGTTCTTTGATCCGCGGATGTTGTCTACAAATTAAATCTAATAAGAGCTTCTGAGCTCTTTCTTAAGGTATTCTTTAGTTTCTTTTGTTACGGTGCTTTGTAAAAACAATTTTTTTCCAATGTATATGTCATTGTATACTACATGTCTGCAATACACAGTTGAATCAAAAGTTCTTGCGTTTTGTCAATTTCTCCGCGCTTGTGTGTGCACTGTGCAGGCGCATGCGTGCATGCGTGTGCAGTTTGTCAATCTCGTGTGCATGCATGCATGGGTTCCTCCGGCTTCGCATCCATATCCGAATGCCGCAACGCGGTCACCTGTCCAGTCTCCACAGCGACTTCTCACCGAATCAAGCGTGCGCGTGTGCTAATGGTACGTACCGGCTGGCGCTGTAGCGGATGCATGCACTACAATAATCAGAGAAAAATTCGTGGGTTTTATAAATTCATGGGCCCAAAAAAAAACCAACGAATTTATTTATTTAAATTAGTCGGTTTGTATAAAATCCACGTTTTTAATTAAATTCGTCGGTTTGTATAAAATCCACGTTTTTAATTAAATTCGTGGGCCAAAGTGAAACACACGAATTTAATCATTTAAATTCGTGAGCCAGAAGTAACCCACAATTTAAATATTTAAATTCGTGTGCAAAAAATTACCCACAATTTAATTTTAAATTTTACCCAATTTAAGTTTTAAATTCACCCACCGTTACCCACAATTTATCCGGGCAAAAATTCGTGGCCCACCGCCTGCTGCCCCGCCTGACGCGACGCCGCCTTACCTCCGCTTGCCTTCGCGACGCTGCCGGCCAGCCGCACGGCCCCATATGAGCTGCCGGCGCCGTAGCGCCCTGATGACGCCTCGCCGCCTTCAAATTTCGCTCCGCTCGTAATGCGCCGCCACGTCGCATGCAATAGCCTCCATTCTTGGGTGGGTTTAGGATAAATCTTTCCTAATAGGGTTGTCATTGTCACCTAAGCCACGGTCGTGACGCTGACATTGCATTTGTTTAGCTTTGATAATGGGTGACGATCGAAGGCGCGACGGATGGAGGAGCCCGGCCGGATGCTTTCTTGAAGCAAGCATTCTACCGGAGGAGCCGGATCACATTTGCAAAAACGGGTTCATGCTAACTATTTGGTGTGGCACCATCATGGAGAGGCCATGCCATTGAGATGTAAGAGATCTTGAACCATGTGAGGATCACGACCGGATGGAAGACATGCCGGATGATCTTGGGAGGGGATCAATTTAACTCCGCCCACAAATGGAGGAGGTTAAGGAATTCTATAGGCTACTTGACGCCTCGGAGAAGTCGCATGACTTGACCAATGTGACCGCCCTGCAGCGGTTACACGCCTATGAAATCAAGTTCAACTTTTCAACAAATGCTTCAACGCTTTGCTTGAACTAATGAATGATGTCCTTTCGCCTAACCACAAGATGCCAAAGGATTTGTACCAATCAAAAAGTTGATGACCGCCCTCGGGATGAATTACCGTAAGATTGATGTGTGCGAGAATAATTGCATGCTGTTCGAAGGATCATGACAACGATACCCATTGTATGCATTATGGTAAGTGCAGTTCGTTGAGGTGGTAGATGAGGAAGGGTATCACTCACTACAAAGGTCGCGACTAAATGGCCGGATACATGCCGATCACGGATAGGCTTAACGATTGTGACATGTCAAAAGAAACAATAAAACATATGCGGTGGCACAAAGAAGGTAAACGTGAGGACCAAGACCCGGATATGATGGTGCATCCGCCGATGGCGAGGCATGGCGCGGCCGCTTGGCCCGATTCGATCCCGCTTTTGCAAGCGCGCCGCCGCGTGTCCGCCTTGGTTTGTCCACCCAGACGGTTTACACCTTCGGCAAGCGCTAGCCCCTACTCTTGTTGCCCGGTTCCATCATGCCATACAATCTTCCACCGAGATTTGCTTGAAAGAGGGTTCGTATTCCTTTCTCTTGTCATTCCAGCCTAAGCATCCCTCAATGTGTTCATGCGCCCTTAATTGATGAGCCAAGAAGTTGTGGCGAGGGAAAAGGCATACGACAGCGCTGGTGGCGAGAATTTACCTACGAGCCGCATACACGTGGCCGGCCCATGATTTGTTGGCCGGCATTTGGGCACCGGTGTGTTCCGTCGCTTTGTGTTGTCAATTTGCCGCCGCCGCTCACGACGATAAAAGATCACATTCACCATCGACGATGGCCCGCCAGCACCCTCGCAGCCGCCGCATTTCAAAAAATGAAGTTAAAAAAGGCCGCCAAGGCGACTCACGCCCGCTTCGAGTGGCATAGTCGATGCGACTACAGTGGGTTTCACCGCTATGGAAAGGAGCACAACCGACTCATATTTCTTTTCTTTGGGAGCCGCTTTACGCCCGCCACGAGCTCCATACCTCTAAAGTTTCCGACCGCTATGCATCTAACATAAAGCGGTCGTGGAATGTCGGCATAAGCTAAACGGGCTAAAGAGTCATGATTACCATATTATCATGGAAAGACTTGTTCGGTAATGTTTCGTGGCTATTTTGATAATGAGTTGTGGAGGATGTTGGCGAGCTCGATTACTTCTGACAGATATGCGGTAAGGAAATCTCTAAGACGTTGATGCAGAAGTTAGAGAAGGGTCTTCTTCGAGTACCATCAGGTATATGTGTAGTATTGGATTATCATTTAATCTCCATATTTACATTGTAATGTCTATGAACTAATTATTTGCATTTTAGGTTTCGTAAAACCGTCTCGGTTCGTCGAGATGCAACCTACCGATAGGAGGTTGATAGAGGTACACGGGAGCAGGTAACAGTTATATCTTCTCCTTTAGCATTAGCTAGGTGACAACTTATTGTTTTGATGCATCTTTGTCTTGTATTTTGTTGTAGGGACTGGAAAGAGCCGGGTTGGACTGGAACGGGCCACATTACAAAGGTTAACGCCGTGCTGGGAGCCCTTGGCCGTTACTACTACCCTGGCATGGTTGAGTCAGGCGGGGAAAGATCCGCGGCCCACAACTGGAAGCACTGGGCGTTGAAGGAGAACGTGGAAGGAGGCGAAGACAACCAAACATGCCAGGCGCAGTGTGGGTGGCCTGGGTGAGTTTGTTATTTATTTACTCTATTTGAGTATTGCTTTAAATGTAAGTACAATTTGACAAAGTGTGTGATTATATGCGAGAGGTTCCGCTTGAGAACGAAGACGATTACAACGCTTTGAAGAAGGCCAAAAGCGTCTTCAACAGTATGCACAAAAGGTTGTCGGAGATTCATTCAAAGAATGCACGCATTCAAGCCATCATCAATTTTACAAGAGGGTGAAGAAGGTGAACATGAGAAGAGGACCAGAGGCGAGGAGGATACACCGACAGAACAAGAGTATCTCCAGAGCTCGGTCGATTGGACAATGAAGGACATGGAGGCTTGGAGGTGGATGTGCGATCTTCGGGATCGGAGGATTTTCAAGAAAAATCAAATAGAAATCGAGGAACATGTAGAAGTTGATTGGGGAAGCACAAGTACGACGCGCATGACGGACACATTGGCCTAGAGCAACGCATAGTAAGTATCGGTATTATAATTGTTAGTGAATTTGTCACTATGTTTCTAACTTTGCATCGTAGGAGGCTGAAAGTGGGAGTACTCCCACTTTTGTGGAAGTTTACATCCGGGGGCACCAAGGCGAGGATCCACAGAACCCGGATGTGTTGTGCGACGACGGGGCTAGTGAGAGGATGGTAAGTATAAATGACACAATATGTTTTGTGCAAATTTACATCCAGAGCACCAAAATGTTTGTTTTGTAGGCGTCATATGCGTAACAAATGACACAACGTCATGGGCCGGAGGTTGATTGGAGAGCCGCACCGGTCGATGTGGAAGCGTTGTACCACGCCGGAGGGGCCTAAAGCATGGGAGGTTCGTTAATAAACCGATTTTATTTGTTTTCGCTCTACTAAGGAAAAAAATGTTGCATGGTCACATTTCAGTATATATCGTTTGTAGGTGGGCCATGGGGGATGGAGTTGTGGACTACGATCGTCCTCCACGAGGCTCGGTTTCCTCACAGGGGAGTGCTCGCTCGTCGAGGTCCGCACGGGAAGCACAAGCGCACGAGGAGGCTCGTGAAGCGAGAGGAGGCTCGTCAAGCGCGAGAAGAGTCTCGTCAAGCACGAGAGGAAGCTCATGAGGCCGAGAAGACTCAGGAATACATGAAAATGTATCTGCAGGTACAATCTCAACTTTGAACAAAACGCTCAAGTTTACATTTGTGATTAAAATCTAACAAACAATCTATATGCAGCAACTGTCACAATCTCTTGGACCTAACGTGCCAGTGTTTCGCCCTCTTGTTCCACAGGTAAAGATACTTGAGTTCATTACGCTTTAATTCACTTAGCTCGTAAAATCACGAATTCACAAACTGGACTATTATGTCATAGGGCTCCCAGCCACCTCCCTTCTACATGTTTTCTCCGCACATGCAGCCACCACCACAAGGAGAAGCATCACAGGTGCTCACCTCCCCGGCGTCCTTCATAAACCCTCTCGGGATGCGAGGCACCACCCATAGGAGATGCACCTCAGGTTATATGATATTCTCATGCATTCTTTATTTTCAAAAACTCTATTATGTGTACTTCATATCACAAACTATGATCCACAGAGCTCCCACCTCCTCCTTTCTACATGTTCAATCCACGATGCAAACCACCTTCTACAGGAGAGGCACCACGGTAAAGACGGATCGGTTCAATTCGTTATTTAAAATTTGAATGAATGATTTATATGTGGCATGATGTACTGTCTATGCCTTATAGGGCTCCCACCTCCAAACCTGTTCTACATGTACCCACCACCTATGCCAAGCCAAGGAATGCCTATGTACTTCAACCCGTGGGCCTGCAGACCACCTCGCATTTACACCACATGTATGGATGTCGAAAATATTATAAGTTTGCGACACGAGCTAAGTTTGTCAATTCTTGTACAAATTGCCGCTTTGGATGTGTGATTGATTATCTAAGGATCTGCTAGAATGTCTCATTCGGTTTGAGAGATTGGTATATATATTATAACTGCGAGTGTTTCTTTGTCTGTTGAGTGGATGTCCTATTTACTAGAGAGGTCATGCCAAAATTTGTACATTTCAATGACTTAGTTTTAAGCCGGTTTTAAAGAGTTGAAAGGTTGGTTTCGGTCTTTTAGTAGAGGTAGTAGGTTTGGTGTCTCGTTTGTTAATTTTTCGTTAGCTTGAACTTTGTTGTGGAGTTTGATGACTTGGTGAGCTACCTGCCCCATCCCTTCCTTTCTCTTGCTCAAATTTAGGAACATATGCTTCCGTAGGAACTTTAGTTCATTCTTTGAATATGAGATTACATATGCTTCATTGAATATGAGATTACGTGTGCAATGGATGGACATATACTTAGTAGGAAATCTAGTTCATTCTTTTAGTATATATCAATCTTAGTAATCTGTTGCAAAAGTGATAATTTTTGTTGAAATGCACAACTGAGTCGATTTTAGGATATTTAGGCAACTCTTTCTTAAACCTTGCACAAATCATCTCAATGTTCATACTTGAAAAGGTTAACTTGTGTGCTTATGAAAGTTCATTCTTTGTGCTTCTGTAGATAAGTGATGGTTTACCAAATTATTAACCCATTACGTGCTATTTGATTTTTCTTTCACAATAACTTTTGATTTCGAACCTTATATTGTGCTGACTTCTTGGAATTGAAAAGTTATCTTAAGACAACTTGTTCAATTGTGAACTTATGTTTTAAATGCTTTATATGGCATCCTTGTAGAATGTTGTTTGCCCATGTACAATCTGATTGTTTATCCTTGTAGAATGCTTCATATTTGTACTTTGTATATTGAACTCTTAAAATGACTACCAAAACTCTTAATTGCTTCTTTGAACTATTTTCACTGCTTGTTATCTTTTGAATACTCAGTGATGCAATTGGGGTCTTTGGAAGTTGAATTAAGTAATTTTAGTTGTAATCTTGGCTTTATGTTAATACTAGAGAGTATTACTTTGATACTTCATTGAATATGAGATTGATGTTCATATGATTATTGCAAGATATCTTGACTAGCTCGTGCGTGTAGTTCTTATATATAGTATCCGTTCTTGTTTAGCTTGACTGTCATATTGATATTCTCATATTGTGTCTTGGTTGAATAGTACTATTGATATTCTCATATTGACATTCATGTGAATCAAAGATAATGTTACTTGTAGCACAACCTAAGTTAATCTTGAACTTGCGGGTTTCTAGGTCACGCCTCCAAAGACGCACTAACGATTTACATCATAGAAGACATCTTCAACAATAGCCGACGGTGGTGGTAGCGCCCACAACTCTAACAACCCCGAGGCATAAATTCCATTGTGAGCTCGATTGGTGTATAATCTGTTGTACTTTATAACTTGTTGTGATGGATACGTTGTGATCGACTTATTGTGATGGACTTATTTTAATGGATCATGGATTGTATCTATTGCGGTTGTAATGTGTTGTACGTCATTGCGTAGTTTACAAATTGCCGTTGGATGTGTGATTGGATTATCTTAGGATCTGCTAGAATGTCTCCTTCTGGTTTGAGTGATTGATATATATATTATAACTGCAAATATTTTTTTGTCTGCTGAGTGGATGTCCTATTTACAAGAGAGGTCATGCCGAAATTTTGTACATTTCGGAGACTTAGTTTTAAGCCGATTTTGAAGAGTTAAAAGGTTAGTTTCAGTATTTTAGTACTGGTAATAGGTTTGGTGTCTCGTTTGTTAATTCTTCGTTCGCTTGAACTTCATTGTGGAGTTTGTCTTTTGTGTTAGTGTTTCTGATTAGATTTGAACAAAATAGATGATCATTCTTATTTATTCTTCGCTTAGCAATTTTTAGTTTCAATTTTCTTTTTGCCTTTTCTTTTCTTCTTTAGTTGTTATATGTATTGAGTGCGATACATATATATATATATATATATATATATATATATATATATATAAATACATACATTTGGATATATGTATATATGTATTGAGTGCGATACATATATATATAAAAATACATACATTTGGATATATATACATTTTTTTTTGTAAAATGATAGTTAAATTGTGGGTTTATTAAACCCACGAATTTAATCTGCTTAAATTAAATGGATTTAATAAACCCACGAATTTATCGATTAAATTGTGGGTTTATTAAACCCACAAATTTAACTCGAAAACAATTAAATTCGTGGACTTAGCGAAACTCACGAATTTAACTTAAATTGTGGGTACCCACGAATTTAATTAATTAATTTCGTCGAGTTAAATTCGTGAACTAAATTCGACGGTTTGCTTACGAATTTAAATTAAATTCGTGGGTTTTAGCTTAAATTCGTGGGTTTTAACCCACGAATTTTTCCCTGATTCTTGTAGTGATGTGGTGCAGAAGCCCGCCGTGGCGCCACCATTCGCCGCCGCCCGCGTCAACCCGTCCGTCCAATCCAAGCCCCGCGCGAGGTATATCCCGCTCGCCGCGCCACCAACCGGCCGTTTGCCGCCGCGGCATCCGCATCCTGATTCCGGCGCGGCCGAAGCACTAGCACGTACGACACAAAGGGGCACAACGAGTCAGATGATTGTGTATTCTCGCTTTCCACCGCGCTAACATGGAGATCGTCGATCCGGCTTTCCTTGGGAGCCTCGACTCGGATGATAGGCCGTCAAAACCTTCTGGGTCGAGTTCCAGCGGAGACAAGGGCTGGGCCAAGGTTGCAACGTATAGAGAGGCTCAGCGTTTTAGGCCTTGTTTGGGAGCAGGGATGCACGTGGGTGGGTTGGGAATTTGATCTAAAATTTCGATCCATTCATGTTGATAGATCAGGATTATGGTCTAACCAAATAACTCTTTAGAGTTTCTTTGTCTTCTTTTAAGGAGAAAGCCACCTGTCTGTAAGACCAAGAGCAACTCTCTTCATTTAAGAGCAGTGCTTCAATGTTTTTCCTCTCAATACAAATTGCACAAATTCTAAAGCAAACAAAAGAGTAAATAATCACCATCTACTATTTATTCATGTTTTAATATTTACGTAACTGTAAAAAATAAAAGTATAAGAGCATCTCTCTTCATTTAATCATTAGGACTAGGATCAAGAGCTAAGCAGCTCGCCAGATAGTCTGGGACTTGTTCAAGCCAAACACACACAGTCCTATATGGGGATACTTGCTTTGCAAACAAGTGTGTACTGTAGCCACAATAGCAGTCCGCCGAACATGAACTAACTCAAAAGAAGAGAAAAACAAACTCAGCTCTTGGATTTCCACAAGAATGGCAGTAATCTTCATCCTTTGTATCTCCCTAGAGTTTCAGAGGGTGACAAAAGCAAGTGACACAATTTCAATGAGAACTCTTTCCAAGTGCCGATTCACTGCCCACTTGATGCCATATCAACAAGCAACAACTTCAGCATGAAGAGCTTTGGAAAGCGCCTGGTACCATCTCGCCATTGCTCCCAGAAAGGCTTACTTATCATTCCGAAAAATCACCTTAGATGCTCCATTCGGACCATCCAAAGAGAAAGCACCATCCACGTTTATTTTCACAATTCCTACTACCGGTGGCTGCCATGCTTCAAGCTTAGGCACATACTACTATAGAAAGATATATATTATGAGGAACATCAATGAGGTTCTATAGTGTAATCGTCAGTAACATCATCACAGACAATATTCTTCATAAACCGTCAATGATATACAACAATATCATAGACGATTTTAGTACCAAACCGTCAGTGATGCCATCACAGACGGTTTAAAACAAAAACCGTCTGTGATAACATGTATTATCCCAGACGGTTTTATTATAAAATCGTCTATGATATCTCATTGACGGTTTTATTCTAAAATCATCTGGGATTCTATGTAAATCACTGACGGTTTATGAATAGAACCGTCTGTGATATCTCCCAGCGACATATAATACAGAGACTCGAGCCACTTAGTGAACTTTAGGGTTTCGGGATCTATCTTTGAGGTGGTTGCGGCTATGAGGCGATATTGTGAAAGAAAACAATTGATTTTGAAGGGTGATTGTAGATCCATTTGATTTTGGTAATCTAAGGTTAGTAATGAATTCTAATTGCATTATATTCAAGATCTAGCTTGGTAAGGAGAATTTGGAGATTGTTTAGATTTAGCTTGTATCCATGTGTTCTCTTTGATCCAAGGTTAGTACTTAGTAATATGAGTTCTAATTGTATTATATTTAAGGTCTAGCTTAATAAGGAGATAATTTGAAGATTGTTTAGATCTAGCTTGTAGATCCATGTGTTCTTGGTGATCTAAAGTTAGTTATGGATTCTAATTACATTACATTCAAGATCTATCTTGGTAAAGAGAGAATTTCAATATTGTTTTCCATATGTTCTTGGTGATCTAAGGTTAGTAATTGGTTTTAACTGTATTATTATATTTAAGATTTAGGTAGCTAGAGTTTGGTGAAGAGAGAATTTGAAGATTGTATTTAGATCTAGCTTGTAGATCCATTTGTTATGTGTTCTAAGGTAGTAATTGGCTATAAATTGCATCATATTCAAGAAGCAGCTAGTAGTGCATAATTTAAGAATGTGTGCATGCGCACACCTAGTGTACTTCAATATTTAACACTAAATTGTTATATACGTAGCATAGATGGACCGAAGCTGGATGTACGCTAAGAACCATGCGAGTGTCGAGTACATTAATGGCATCTCTGCTTTTAAAAGAGCTGCAGAGGAGGATATGTTTAATAAGGGGGTACTATTTATGTCTTGTTCGTGCATTGACTGCGAGAATCTGAAGATATTTTGAAACTCTGCGTAGATCGAAGCACACTTGATTCTGAGGGGTTTCAAAAGGGGGTATACATGTTGGACCAGTCATAGTGAAGAGCAGGATATACAGGAAGCAGGTAATATTAACATCGTCGACGAAGTCAATGAATGATATGCCGGATGATCATATCGATTGTGTTTTCGATGAGGATAGGTTGCTGGACGACAATCTGAATCAGATGCTGCGCGACGTAGAAGGGAACCGTGATGATAGAGAATATGGTAAATTATAGGATGTGATGGAGGACTCGGAGAAACATTTGTTCTCAGGCTGCAAGTCGAAATACACAAGGTTGTCATCTATGCTTGAACAACTGAAATTGAAGGCAAGGAACGGTTGGTCCGACAAGAGTTTCACAACGCTGTTACGTCTATTGGCGGACATGCTTCCAGAAGGAAACGAGTTGCCGACAACCACCTACAAAGCTAAGAAGGTTCTTTGTCCCTTGAGAATGAAAGTAGAAAGAATACATGCATGTCCGAACGACTATATCCTGTACAGCAAAGAGTGTGCAAACTTGCATGTATGTCCGGTGTGCAACGCATCCCGGTATAAACGTAAGAGTCATTCAGATGATGACACCAAGGGTATCGAGGTGAAGAAAGGACCTTCTGCTGTGGTGGCATAGTATCTACCTGTAATTCCTCGTTTGAAGTGTTTGTTTGCGAACCCAAATGAGGCAAAATTGTTGCGTTGGTACTCGGAGGAGTGTAAGAACGATAGAATACTAAGGCACCCTACTTATTCCATTCGGTAGAGAAACATCGATAGGAGGTTTCAAGAATTCGGTGTGAATCTGAGTAATATAAGGTTTGGATTGAGTACAGATGAAATGAATTCTTTTGGTAACATGAGCAGCCGGCATAACACTTGGCCCGTGAATCTCTGTATTTACAACCTTCCTCTTTGGTTGTCTATGAAGCGGAAGTACATTTTGTTGGCTATACTTATCCAAAGACTGAAACAACCTGGGAACGATATTGATGTGTACCTAGCACCATTGGTGGAAGATCTGAAAACACTATGGGTTCCCGGATACGGTATGGGATACGCATAAACGAGAGAACTCCACTTTGCAATTGCTGTTGTTCTCACACCATAAATGATTACCTTGTCTTTGGTAACCTATTAGGCGAGTACAAAAGGAACCAAAGCCTGCAATCAACGCTAAATGATACCGAGAGTGTGTGGTCAATTACTCACACAAAACCGTGTACATGCGTCATCGTAGGGATTCCTTCGGAAGAATCACCCATACCGCAAGATGAAGAAACAATTCGATGGAACGAACGAAGACGGTTCAACTCCAAAGCCTTTAAGTGGGATAGATGTTCATGATATAGTTAAAACTTAGATGTCGCATTTGGAAAGGGATGTAAATCGAGGTCTCGTGAGAAGAGCATGTGGAAGAAGAGATCATTATTTTGAGACCTACCTTATTGGGACCACCTAGAAGTCCTAAGATCGCATCGACGTTATGCACGTAGAAGAATGTCTATGATAGCTTGATTGGTCTGATGACACCAAGGGTATCGAGGTGAAGAAAGGACCTTCTGTGTGGTGGCATAGTATCTACACTGTAATTCCTCGTTTGAAGTGTTTGTTTGCGAACCCAAATGAGGCAAAATTGTTGCGTTGGTACTCGGAGGAGTGTAAGAACGATAGAATACTAAGGCACCCTACTTATTCCATTCGGTGAGAAACATCGATAGGAGGTTTCAAGAATTCGGTGTGAATCTGAGTAATATAAGGTTTGGATTGAGTATGATGAAATGAATTCTTTTGGTAACATGAGCAATGCTAAGATAACACTTGGCCCGTGAATCTCTATTTACAACCTTCCTCTTTGGTTGTCTATGAAGCGGAAGTGCATTTTGTTGGCTATACTTATCCAAAGACCGAAACAACCTGGGAACGATATTGATGTGTACCTAGCACCATTGGTGGAAGATCTGAAAACACTATGGGTTCCCGGGATACAGGTATGGGATACGTACAAACGAGAGAACTCCACTTTGCACTGCCTGTTGTTCTGCACCATAAATGATTACCTTGTCTTTGGTAACCTATTAGGCCGAGTACAAAAGGAACCAAAGCTCGCAATCAACGCTTAAATGATACCGAGAGTGTGTGGTGAATTACTCACACAAAACCGTGTACATGCGTCATCGTAGGGATTCCTTCGGAAGAATCACCCATACCGCAAGATGAAGAAACAATTCGATGGAACGAACGAAGACGGTTCAACTCCAAAGCCTTTAAGTGGGATAGATGTTCATGATATAGTTAAAACTTAGATGTTGCATTTGGAAAGGGATGTAAATCGAGGTCTCGTGAGAAGAGCATGTGGAAGAAGAGATCATTATTTTGAGACCTACCTTATTGGGACCACCTAGAAGTCCGGCACTGCATCGACGTTATGCACGTAGAGAAGAATGTCTATGATAGCTTGATTGGTCTGATGACACCAAGGGTATCGAGGTGAAGAAAGGACCTTCTGCTGTGGTGGCATAGTATCTACCTGTAATTCCTCGTTTGAAGTGTTTGTTTGCGAACCCAAATGAGGCAAAATTGTTGCGTTGGTACTCGGAGGAGTGTAAGAACGATAGAATACTAAGGCACCCTACTTATTCCATTCGGTAGAGAAACATCGATAGGAGGTTTCAAGAATTCGGTGTGAATCTGAGTAATATAAGGTTTGGATTGAGTACAGATGAAATGAATTCTTTTGGTAACATGAGCAGCCGGCATAACACTTGGCCCGTGAATCTCTGTATTTACAACCTTCCTCTTTGGTTGTCTATGAAGCGGAAGTGCATTTTGTTGGCTATACTTATCCAAAGACTGAAACAACCTGGGAACGATATTGATGTGTACCTAGCACCATTGGTGGAAGATCTGAAAACACTATGGGTTCCCGGGATACAGGTATGGGATACGTACAAACGAGAGAACTCCACTTTGCACTGCCTGTTGTTCTGCACCATAAATGATTACCTTGTCTTTGGTAACCTATTAGGCCAGAGTACAAAAGGAACCAAAGCCTGCAATCACTGCTTAAATGATACCGAGAGTGTGTGGCTGAATTACTCACACAAAACCGTGTACATGCGTCATCGTAGGGATTCCTTCGGAAGAATCACCCATACCGCAAGATGAAGAAACAATTCGATGGAACGAACGAAGACGGTTCAACTCCAAAGCCTTTAAGTGGGATAGATGTTCATGATATAGTTAAAACTTAGATGTTGCATTTGGAAAGGGATGTAAATCGAGGTCTCGTGAGAAGAGCATGTGGAAGAAGAGATCATTATTTTGAGACCTACCTTATTGGGACCACCTAGAAGTCCGGCACTGCATCGACGTTATGCACGTAGAGAAGAATGTCTATGATAGCTTGATTGGTCTCTTACTGAATATTAAGGGCAAAACAAAGGACAATATCAATGCACGACTTGACTTGGTCGATATGGACATAAGACCTGAGTTAGCACCGAAAGAGATCGATAAAGGCCGAATGTACTGCGAATCTGCTTGTTACACTTTGTCCAAGGTCGAGAGAACTGAACTGTGCCAATGCTTGCATGGTGTGAGAATTCCATCCGGTTACTCCTCCAACATGAAGAAACTTGTTTCGATGCAACATTTGAAATTAACTGGCATGATGACACAAATGCTCCCTGTGGCAATTAGAAGTATTTTGTCGATTAAGGTTCGGGAGACAATCACGATGTTGTGTTATTTCTTTAACACAGTTGCTCAAAAGGTCATCAATCCCGAAGCACGAGATGCTCTACAGGCTGAGGTGGTGATGAATCTATGTAATCTTGAGATGTCTTTCCCTCCGTCGTTTTTCGATATCATGGTCTATCTCATTATTCACCTTGTGACAGAGATAAAGATGTACGGACCTGTGTTCCTACGTAACATGTACCCATTCGAGAGGTATATGAGAATTCTCAAGTCCTACGTACAGAATCGATTTCGGCTAGAGGGTAGCATTGTCGAAGGTTATGCAACCGAATAGGTCGTCGAGTTCTACGTTGATTACATAGCTCAGGTCGAACTAATAGGTGTGCCTCGATCTCGCCATGAAGGGAGACTCTAGGACATCGAGGCCATCAGAAGGAAAGCAATTACGCCTGATCCGGTTGCCTACGCTCAAGTTCATTTCACAGTTTTGCAACACATGACTGTAGTGTCCCTGACATCGACGAGCATAAGCACTGTCTATGGCAAGAGAATCCGA
Organism: Otatea glauca; assembly: GCA_036346275.1. Classification (NCBI taxonomy): domain Eukaryota; kingdom Viridiplantae; phylum Streptophyta; class Magnoliopsida; order Poales; family Poaceae; genus Otatea; species Otatea glauca. Next base: position 18,190,984 of record CM070713.1, read on the forward strand.
CTCGGCAGGAATCTTGGATCACGAGACAACATAATCTTTAGTTAAACAGATGGTTGAAGGAGTGACCCATCACTGGGACCTCGTCAGGTGATACGCTCACATGGTTGGCAAAAGGACCGATATTTACAGTTATAACATGGAAAGGATACGACTTAAATGGGTACACATTTTACACGAGAGATCAGGATATGAAGAGCACAAGCCAGAACAACGGGGTCCGTATAGATGCGTTCAATACAGCTGGGTCGACGAGGAGCTTCTACTATGGGTTCGTAGAGGATATTTGCGAGCTCGACTATGTACTATTCAAGATCCCCTTATTTCGGTGTCGTTGGATCTACCTCCAGCAGGTGAAGGTTGACAAGTACGGTGTCAGTACTGTCGACCTCGCATGCATCGGATACCAAGATGAATAATTCGTACTCGCTAACCAAGCTGTTCAAGTATTCTATGTAATCGACCCGTCCAACAAGAAGAGATATGTAGTTCTTCAGGAAAAAATGAGGATTGTCGGAGTAGAGAATAGTAGATGAAAAAGAATACAATCAATTTGACGAGTTGCGTTCTATTGGAAACGGCATCATCGTCCAGGAAGGCTAATTTCTATACAAAAGAATAAGCAAGTGGAGTTATGATTTTAGACACGCTCGAAATTCGAAACAACTTTGTGTATGCATCTGATTTTTTAATTAATTTTCCTTTCTTTTATTGATGTTGATTCATCCACAATTCCATATACATTATGCAATTCCTTCACTGATGTTGGTCCATCCACAATTCCATTTACATTATGCAATTCCTTCGCTAATGTTGGGTGCTGATGGACATCGCAGATGGTTCTAGTTTATAACCTTCTGTGGTAAAACACTATCTCAAACGGTTCTGAAATAAAACCGTCCGTGATAATAACCTATCACAGACGGTTCTAGTTTAGAACCGTCTGTGGTAGAACACTAAACTAGAACCGTCTGTGATACAGGCTCTATAAATAGGTCCCTCGCGCATATCGTTCAGTTACCACCACTCTCCATCGCTCAAAACCCTAGCTTTGTCTCCCGACGCATAGTCTCTCGTTGCGGTGCCTCCCCCCAACTTCGCCGACGCCCCCGGCCTCACCGCCTCCCTGGCCGTTATCTCCCACCGTGGCGCCTTATCCCCAACCTCGCCGACGCCCCCGACCTTGGCGCCTCCCCGGCCAGAGTCTCCCCCCGTGCGCCTCACCCTCGGCGTCTCCCCACATGTGGCGCCTCCCCCCCACCTCGTCGATGCCCCCGACCTTGACACCTCCCCCCGACTTCTCCCCACGCATGGCGCCTCCCTAACAGTTTCTATATTAACTACATTTATTTTTTTTCTGCCTTAATGGCATCTTTCTAATGTATGTAGGGCTTTCTTATCTTACTTTGCCGAAAGAGAGCAACATGACGACAAACGAGGCGACTAGCTGGAGTGAAAGCGCTTCAAGGTACAAGTGCCTAGCTTAAGATTCTTGCTAACATCTGTTATTCCTCTTCTAATTTGATTTTATTTGTTCACAGTGTCATCAACAAGGGTACGACGAACTATGCGGCTTCTACGTCATACATCACATGATGATCCTGATCGATGGCACACACCATTTTCCAAAGGTATGTACATGCATAATATACTCGGTCTTTTACATGCAAAATTTAAAACTTAATTAGTACACTACTTTCTATTTTTTAGCAGCTCGATATCACCCTCAAGAGCCTACAAAACAAAGATTTCAACAGAATATGAGACAATATATGCACATGGTACTGGGTAGAAGTTATAGCGAAGGATAGTAGGTTTAGAGACCCGACAGGCTCTTACTAATCTATGTAAACAATGTTATATACTGCGAATGTGATATATGTACTCCTATTAGTCTATCTAAACAATATTATTACTGTGAATGAGATGTGATATGTGTACTTCTGTTAAGTATGTTTGTTACTGTGAATGTGATATCTGGTGTCGTTCCGAGAAAACAGATTGGGCTTGCAGGATGGATTTATCCCTATCAGTTATAGACTTAGAACCGATAGAAATGTGTGATCTCTATTGGTTCTGAGTCTGGAACCGATAGAGATAATTCAGGATTCTATTGGTTCCACGTTCAGAACTGATAAAGATCAGGAGGACATCACTATCGGTTCTTAGCGTAGAACCGATAGAGATGTATGAATTATCTCTATCGGTTTCACGCTCAAAACCGATAGAGATAACAAAGACGTTTATATCAGTTCTGAGTGTGAAACCGATAGAGATAACACATGAATTGCTATCGATTCTAGGCTCAGAACCGATAGAGATAATTTGTCTTCTGGGTTGGTTCTTAGCTCGGAACCGACTCAGATGACCATGATAGCCGTCCGTCATCACTATCTAAGAACTTTGTATCGCTACTAAAATCGACCCAGATGACAAAAAAGAACCGACTAAATTATGTGTGCTCATAACTAACTTTTATCAAATAGTGACTAAATTATGTCTGCTCGTAACTTCAACTACTTGATAGTTGGTATATTCTTTAAGGAAAGCAAATCAGAACTATTCCTTTATCACAATTAAAGGGCAAAAAATATTTCTTGTTTTACAAACCCCCGTTGCCGCACTCTCACGAATGCCTGCTTGCTTGCCCACCATCCAAAAGCGCGCCACATTGTCGGAGTGACACGCGTGAGCACGGATTAATATTTTTTATAAACACTACTTGACTAAAGTATTAAAGACATTCAATAAAAAAACATTGCCCATTGCCCCACTATTATGTGCAAAATTGTTGAACGGACGCTCGTGAGCATCAATTAATATTTTAGTAACACGGCTCTATTAATTAAATTTCGGTTTCGGAATGAATTTCGTCTCAGGCCGGATAACGAAATTTCGGAATTATTTCGGATGAAATTTGAATTTGAAAATTCAAATCCGGTTCAATCCGGAAAATAAAAACCGAAATTCGGTGAAAAAAACCCGAAATTTCGGGCGAAATTTTTAAAATTTTGGGTTTTTTGCACTGGCTGAAAAGTGGTCTAAACGTTATCGAAAAATTTTGAAATTTTTTTTGTTGGTTCCTGACACAATGCTGATGTTCTCACAAAAATTTCAGCTAATTATCATATCTGAGGAATTTTTAAAAATTCGGAGAGTGGTACTGTCCTGATAAAACACTGACCGACAAGTTTGATCGGAATGGAAAATGGTACAAATCAAGTTATAAACTGTTGAAATTTTTTGTGCATGGTTATGATCCATAACTAATATTATCATAAAAATTTCAGCTGATTATCACATGTGAGGAATTTTTAATAATTCGGAGAGTGGCGCTGTCCAGACAGAACACTGATCGACAAGTTTGATCCGAATGGAAAATGGTACAAATGAAGTTATAAACTGTTGAAATTTTTTTTGCATGGTTATGATGTATCTATAATGCTCTCATAAAAGTTTCAGATTATTATAAAACTGTATAAATTTTTAAAAATTCGAACAGTACTACTGCTCTGTTAAAAGGCTTACCGGCAAACTTGAACAAAATTAAAAATTATGTAAACAATAAATTTTTCTGAAAATTTTAAAGAACGGTGATAAGGAGGTTCTTAATATCCCATAAAAATTTTGATTCATGTCCAGTGAATTTATAAAATTCTTACAAGGCACAGTACCATTTATGTTCTTTTCTTTTTGATTTTTGAAATATAATATAACAAACGAAGTTCAATGCTTGCATAGATTTGATTGACTAAACAAACAAAGTTTAAATTTTTTGAAAAATTTATATAATTGTACTGAGTCAATTATTAATCTCTCAAAAAAAAATTAGATCATAATCACACTCAAGAAAATTTATAAAATTCTGACAATATAACTGTCCCAATTATGTTCATTCTGTTTTTGATTTTTTAAAGATAACAAATGAAGTTAAATTATTTTTAATTTTTTTATGTATTATCCTAAACTACTAAGTATAGTACTATAAAATTTTCAGATGTTTATCAAGCATGTACAATTTTATAAAAATCGGACAGTGTTTCTGCCAAAATTTTAAAATATTTAAAAAATTAGGTTTTTCAACAAATTTTCATAGGAGATGACTTTCCTAATGGTTATTGGACCAAATCCGGTCAAATCCGGCCCTAAAACTTTCAAAACCGGCCAAAAAACACGAAATTTCGGCCAAATTTGGCGAGATTTCGCCGAAAAAACCGAAATTTCGGATTTTACTGTAGCAATTCAAATTTTTTTGAATTTTTTTTCCCGGAGGGTACTTGAGATTTCGGGGTGGTCCAAAATCCGAAATCTCGGCGAAATTTCGCCGAAATTTGGAACCTTGTTACAGACATTCAATAGTAAGATGAAAAAAATCGCTTTTTAAAATAATAATTTTTTTTTTTGCAGAAACAATACATCGAAAAATAACAAAATAGACCTTTATCGTCATTTCGAGTGGCGACAGAAGCTATTTCGCCATTTCGAGTGCCACATAGGTTGCTATGCAAGTTGTCGCCATTTGAAATAACGATAGAATAAACAAATCGTCAATTGAAACAACAACATTTGCGTTGATGGTTTGTGTTTTTCGCTATTTGTATAGTAGGAATAGTAGGACGAACATATGCACCGAATTAAACTCTACAGGCCATGTAAGTCGCATCTTTTATTACGAAATGTTATATCAGGCTTAATCTGGTTTGTTCAAATAGAAAGCATCACTTAACCTCCTTACATGTATACAACGAACTACTCGGTTACGCAGTTTGATTTTAGATCAATTTAGAAATTTTAATCACTGAATTCAGAGTTCAAACGGATGAGAACGGGCTTTCGGAAGATTTAAAACACATTAAAAAAACAGAAAAGGATTTTTATTGTTTTTTACTGTATATGTTGTACTGTTCATCATGCACTGTAGCCTCAGATCACTATTCGTACACATGAAACTGGACAGAGAGACGTTGCTCTGTGTGCTTTGTCGTGCACAGGAGCGGGATGGTGGTGCCGACCGGCAACAGTGCGCACAAGGAAGCTAGCCGCGGCATCGGCAGGATCAGAGAGAGGCGACCGACAGTGCAAAACAGTAGGAAAGGAGCGGCGGCCGGTGAAGAAGCCCAGTAAAATCCCAGCGATTTAGAGCTCTATGACCCAAATTAATTGAGAGGAAAGTTTCCTTGGGTCGAAGCACACCCGGTGACATGGTTGGAAATGAGGAAGGAACTTTGGTGTGACAGTGGGCTTGCACGGCCGGAATTCGGAAAGATGGCTTCGAAACCTTGTGAAATCCGAATGCTAGGGCATGGGAGGAGCTTGTTTAATGTGTTGTTGGGGAGAAAGGGACCCTGAGGTGGCTTTTATAGTTTGAAGGAGTAAGAGAATAGATAGAAACCGATTAAGAATTGATTTCGGACATACGAAAGAATACAAAATTTAGGCACTAAACTTGGGAAAGGAGGCCGAGAATGGAAAGAGGAGAGCCTGGGAATCAATTTGGCACAGTTTTGGAAAGAAAGGGTGAAGAAATCATGGTATTCCAAACCTTCAATTGCTTAGCAATGGAGGAGAGAGAAACAGGCTTCTCTGCCACCGCTGGGATATTGGGGAAGCACTGTGCTGATAGGTGGCGTTCCTTGTTTTTTTAATAACTAAAGGGAAAGTATTTTTGAAAAGATAGTATACAAGGTTTAAAAATTCTGAAAAAAATTCTTAAAAATACTTTGAGATGTTTGGGACTTAATAAAATTATTTTTAGAAATATTGGAGTTTTATTTTTCTACAGTAAATTATTTTATAAATATGAAATTAGGAAAAAAACATTTATAAAATCCAGAAAAATTAGGAGAATCTCAAAAGTTCAGACTTAAATATTTTAAATAAAAATATGCAAATTTTAGGATTTACACATTTTCTCCTCGGAGTTATCTTCTTCATCATCAAACGCCTCATAGCTTAACTCTTTCTTTGTTCTGAAGGCAATGTTCTTCTTTTTAGAAGAACTTTGGTCCAATAGCTCCTCCTTGTCTTTCTTGTACAACTCATTTGTAATGAGGTTGCCCAAGAGAGTGGTTGGCGTCATCTTTGCCAACTTGGGAGAGTTGAGAAATAAAGTCACCGATATCTTGTATTTGTTCAGTAAAGCCCTAAACATCTTACGAACAACATCAAAATCAGTTAGCGATGCATCAAGACCTTTGAGTTAATTCACTATGTTATTTAGCCTTGAGTATATCTTGTTGATGTTCTTACGGGGTAACATAATGAAGCTCTCATATTTGATCCAAAGTATATGCAATTTGGCATCCTTGACCGTAGATGTTCCCTCATGAATTTTCGAGAGGGTAGTCTAAATTTCATGAGCGGTTTCAAGATTGCTCACTCGGTTAAACTCATCTGTGTTCAAGGCTCCAAACAAAGTATTCATTGCTTGAGCATTATGGTGAGAGTTTCTGAGTGTGGATCAAGTGACATAGTGAAACCCTCACCAACAATTCTGTATATACTTAGGCTTATGGCCTTAAGATAAACAGTCATACGAATTTTTCAATATACATAATTTGTGCCATCAAAGAAATGTGCCTTACCTATGGATACACTCTCACTAGCCATCCTTTTTTCTCTAGGCAGTAAAGCCTATAAAGTGAGAGACCACGCTTTGATACCACTTGTAAGATCAAGGATAACCGACTAGAGGGGGTGAATGTGAGGTTTTTTAAAATCTTCGGCTCTAGCACAATGATTTTGCAAGTATGACTAGAATTACAATTTTTCAACAATTAAGGCCTAAATTATCTAGGTTTCACTAAGTGCACTAACAACCTAAGTTCACTCTAATATAGCAATCCTAGGTATACAATCAATCACTATGATCACTAGTAACATAAATTGCACAATTGAGTAATAAGAATGTAAACCACAAGATAAACACTATTCAATTTTTCCCGTGGTTTCGGAGACATGCTGGTCCCCCTAATCCACATTGATGTAACTTGATTGAATCAAGTCGGCTCTTTGCATAATTGAGCCTTCCTCAAATCACTAGTGGTAGCTCTATCCCAGAAATGTGCCTTACCTATGGATACACTCTCACTAGCCATCCTTTTTTCTCTAGGCAGTAAAGCCTATAAAGTGAGAGACCACGCTTTGATACCACTTGTAAGATCAAGGATAACCGACTAGAGGGGGTGAATGTGAGGTTTTTTAAAATCTTCGGCTCTAGCACAATGATTTTGCAAGTATGACTAGAATTACAATTTTTCAACAATTAAGGCCTAAATTATCTAGGTTTCACTAAGTGCACTAACAACCTAAGTTCACTCTAATATAGCAATCCTAGGTATACAATCAATCACTATGATCACTAGTAACATAAATTGCACAATTGAGTAATAAGAATGTAAACCACAAGATAAACACTATTCAATTTTTCCCGTGGTTTCGGAGACATGCTGGTCCCCCTAATCCACATTGATGTAACTTGATTGAATCAAGTCGGCTCTTTGCATAATTGAGCCTTCCTCAAATCACTAGTGGTAGCTCTATCCCACCCTGGGTAGGCGAGCTCCAATCTTTACACCAATACCGAGTTTCCTCACAGTCTTCTTTGAAGAGATCCCAGTTTTCCTCCAAGCTGTCTAGGATCAACAAACTCCAAGAGAATGGATCAATGATGCTTGTTTGAAGATTATCAAGTGTCACAAATGGCTCTAGATCAATGAATGCACTTGAATGCTCTCAACACACTCAAAATGGGAATTTAATGCTCAAATGGTGAAGATAAGCTTTTTAGGGCTCAACTAGTATGCAGTGAATATCCAAGAGTTGCCCTTACTGCAGGAGAGAGGGTATTTATGACCCTCACCAACTCAAATAGCCATTTGGGGTGAAATCTTTTAAAACATAGCAAAATCGGCACTACTGGCATGCAAAGAGTGGTAGTACCGGTTCCCATGTAACGATCTGTTTGAAGCATTAAATTCATAGGCACTAGCCGTTACTACAGTCCCCCTGGTAGTACCGACATGAAAATCACGATAGTGCCGACAATTGATATTTGAAATGCCCCAAAAATGCATTCTCTAGAAAATAAGTACCAGCTCAAGAAATGCGGTACTACCGATCATCGGTAGTATTGGCTCTTGAACCATGGTAGTGCCGGAATTTGAATTCCCAGAGAAAACCCACAAAAGCCATTCTCTGTAAAATAACTACTGCTCCCAGGGGTGATACTACCGACTTGCTATAGTACCGCTATTAGCATGTCGGTAGTGACGATGTCATGATCCACAGAAAAACTACACTCTTTGGAATATAACTATTGTGCCTCTAGGGCAGTGCTACTGACCTGCGGCAGAACCGGCCAATACATGGCGGTAGTGCTGACTTGTCTGAACTTTGAGTGAAATATTTAGAGAAACTTTTCCCTAATGCAACCACTATTTTAACATGAATGTGATTTTGAGCCATGTGACCTTTAAGCAATTTCAAGCTACTAGACATCAATTCCTCTTAATAGTACAACACTTATTTCTAGCAATCCGATCTTTTCTCCAAACTTTGAGACCGGTAACAGCTATGAAAAGATCCTTAAGTTTTTATACCTTTGCCATGAGCTTGATTTATCCAAGATTTTATTTTGACTTCATGTAGTCCTTTCAATGACAAGGACCAAGAATCTATTTCATCCGCTCAAAGAGATACGTTAGTCCTTTAACGTTGATTGTTGTTAATTACCAAAACATAATCACAATTTGGGGGCTTAGATGCTTCAACTACAAAAGAAAATATAGAGCGCATGAATGAGAAATATAGGGTTGCTGGTAGTAAAAGTAGAAAGGAAATAACTTTTGAAGTTGGTAATCTTGTTTGATTGCAATTGAGGAAAGATAAATTTCTAGATTTGAAAAAGTCTAAGGCCCTATTTGGAACGGCTTCCACTTCGGCTTTTATCCTATGGAAGCCAGAAGTAATTCCAAACAACAGGCTTTTCTATAGCCAGAAGCCGAAAGCCAACAATCCATTTGCACATGGAGAAGCCAAAAGCCTGTTCAGAATAGCTTTCCACAGCTTCGGTTGGTTAGAGTTCCAAAGTTTACCCCTCAAGTTGATCAAATTTTACCCACCTTATACCATGTATAAAAGGGTAAAACTTATCCCCATTTTCCCCTCCCCACCCACCTGTTCATCTTCCTTAGGTGATTGCTACAGGGTCGTGATAGGGTTGCCTTTGTCACACCTCCCCGACGACCGTCTACCCCGCCTCTGCGTCGCCTCGACAGTTGTCTGCCCTGCCTCAGGTCCAGCCTGACTAGCTGTCATGCCACCTGACGATCGGCTACCCTACCTTCGCACTAGCCCGATGGCCATCTGCCCTGCCTCCGGTTTGGCCCAACCAACTTCTGCCCTGCCCGATGCCTGTCTGCCCCACCTCCGATCCGGCCCAACCAGCTACTGCCCCGCCCGACGGCCATTTGCACTGCCTCCAGCTCTAGCCCTGCTCTGAGCTCCGCCTTCGGTCCATCCCGTCATCCCGGTCTAAGCCCCGTCTCCTGGTCCAACCTTGCTCCAAGCACCGCCTCCCGCCCCTCGTCTTCGGCACAAGGTTGTCCTCTAGCCCTCCTCACCCTAGGCTCATCCCAAATTGATTAGAAGGATGGTTCCGATTGAGTTCTTTCGTGTGGATACTTCTGAATTGTTTCAATTTAGGCTGGATACTTCTGTGTGGATATTTCTGAATTGTTTCAGTGGAAAAGCATGCATATGTATGAAGCACATGAACAATACTGTGAAAGAATTAGGCAATGGAGAATTTAGTTATTTCAATATTTGAACCGCTCATACAGGACAAGAACAAACACTACCTTTATGTACAGGCAGCTAGCTAGGATCCCTTTGCTTAACAAAAAAAGGGGAGTCCGGCTTTATTGTTTCTCAAGCACCATCGATCAAAGACAAGATAGTTGGTTGAAGATGTGAGGTGATCGTTGTGAAAGAAAGCAATTAGGATCGATATCTTTATGAATATGTGCTAGTTATCATGATGAAATTCTTGAATAGCCAAATCATTTTCTCAAGCACCACACGGAAGAACTCAATTCATAGCATTGTTCATGTGCTGCATACTATGCATGCTTTTCCACAGCTGACTTGTTACAATTTAGATCTGCTCTGAGCAGGTATATGCAATATTTTGTATATAGTACAATTTAGCCAAATCTATATTTTTTGGATCATTTCATATGAACAGATATATGTAATATTTTGTATCTAGGCCCTGTTTGGCATGGCTCCAGATACTAGATTCTCGTTTGGAGCAGGTGTAGTCATGCCAAACAACCTAGCTCCAAAAAAAATCGAATCCGGAGTTAGGTGAATCTGGAGCAGCCTGTAGTTCATTTTTGTGGAGCAAGGAAAAGGCTGCTCCTCATCAGAATCTGTGACCCTATTACGGGAGTACCCTTGGAGTTGGGGTAAAATTACCCTCAAAATGCCCCTCAACAAAACCGGGCTCAGGGCGGTTCCTCGCGCAGACCCGAGCCCTTTTCGCCCGCACTCGCGGCGCCATCGCTCTCTCCCAAACCCTAGCACTGAGTGGCGTGCATCCCTGGCGGCGCGTCGTCCCCACCCTGGTATCCACGACCTCGGCCAAGCAGCGTGCATCCCCGGGCGCGACCTCGGATCGTCGGTGCGTGCTCCTTCCACTCGGCCCGGCGTGCTCCTTCCCCTCGGCGTGCTCCTTCCCCCTATGTCCTCCTTCCCCAGCGTGCTCCTTTCCCTCAGCCTGGCGCGCGACCTCAGCCTGGCATCCTCCTTCGCCTGGGGAGCTCCTTCCACTAGGCCCGACGTCCTCCTTTTTCCACGGGCGCCACTCATCTGCTCTATTCGAAATTTGTTCAGTTCACCGTGATACCCACCTCTGACTCCTGTAGTACTTCTAGAACGTTTCTGATTCATCCACATACAAAAGGAATTATGTTATGGTACTCTATTTTTGTTTCAAATAATCCAAAAACTCATGTTCCATTGCTTTGCAGTTGGCCAGGAGAGGTTTAGGACAATTACTAGTTCTTACTACAGAGGTGCTCAAGGAGTTTTTTGCAAGTGAAGAATATCTTATTTAGTTATTTTTCCATGTTCTCATGATAGTATGAATTATATCTCTGATTCACTTGGGGCGCCAATTCAGAATGATTGACCATATGTCTGTTGCATTCATGGAAACTGATAACTTGTACTTAGATTAACGATGCAGCAATACATTATGATAGCCTGTGGTAAATTGATTAAGTTCTAATTCTTTGAGTTTTTCTCGTAGTATATGATGTCACAAAGAGAGATAGCTTCATAAACTTGGCTGATGTATGGAGCAAAGAAACTAGGCCACAGAACCTTATGATTCCTCAAGCTTCATATAGTCCATATATTAATTTTTAAGAACTGGTAGATTCCATTGAAGTAGACTTTATGCGTTGACTGTTATTTAACTTTCCATAGCACTATTGACACTCAAGCTTGAGAGATTTGTAGTTTCTGATTAAGGTAGTAATATTTGAAATAAAAAGCCCTGTTTTTTCAAAAGATATCTATTCACATATGATTCTTACTTGTTGATGCTTTCCATCGATGGTGAGGCATAGAAACATTCCTAGTTAAGCAGATGCAAAACATACTTGCATAGTAACTGACGAAATATACTTCACATAAATGTGCTAGTGGAAACATGGTTGGCTTCTACTCCTAAATTGCTGAAACTAATGATCTTACACATGAGGAAGTCAGTCACACTTTCAGTTTCTTCTTGGATGATTCTTGTTGCTGGTAGGATGGTCTATATGCTTCATAAATAGCCCATGATTTTGCTCCTGTGAAGATTTTGGAGGTTCCAAGTCTCTTGGAGGTAGGTTCCTCTTGATTGTGAAAAGAATATTAAATGTATGGAAAGTCATGCAAAACACAGTGGTGGGTGCTGTCAATAGATCCATATCGCATGATTAATTGAGCTCGAGTTATGGTCATCGCATGCAACCAGCAAGGGATACCCAACTGTAGCTGTTCTTGTGCTCGGTTGTACATGAGTTGTATCTAAATGTGAGTAAAAAGGGTGGACAAAAGGAGCTTCTGAGGTTTTGGCGAGTGATTAATAATTGATTTGTACAAAGAACGACATGTTTCTTTTGTTGTTTATATTCTTTTTTTTATCTCTTTTTCTGTACCAATTTTATAGTTACACTTGTAATGGAATCATCGGACCCTTTTCTTGTTCAGTTTGTGGTAATTGGGTGGGGGTTTGGGATGAAAATAGATCATTCCGAGTGTTTCCTGTATATCATGTGTTCACTTCGTAGTGAAATTGGCAGAATTATTGGTCTTTTTGTCTATGGAAGAAAGGAAACCTCCTTAGTAACCAGTAGAACCTCTTGACCGACCCATGTTATCAGGAACGCGACAATGTGTCGGAGTTACTATAGTTTTGTGAGAATTTTTTGAAAGTAATGGAGATATGAAATGTAGCCTTCTGTTGTTTTATACATTGCCAGCCAATCCGGTAGCTCGCCGACTTTCGTCGATGTCTCTGTCCATCGTGCCTGCAGCTATTAAAATAAATGCCATTGAAACAGTGAAACGAGGAGATGGGAAATAGCTTGATCAAGGGTAGTTTAGTCTTTTTACACATAATTATCTCATTCTTAGATCCGGAGCTAACCTCCTAGCCAAGCACTTTCTTTGATAGCTCCAGATTCTAAGTGAAGTGGATCAAAGTGAGAAGCTAGATCTGGAGCTACAAAATCCAGAGCTAGAGTCACACCAAATAGGACCCTAATACTTGTTGACTAGATTGCAGAACATAAATCTTTGCTTCCACTTTGAGTTGGAGCAGCAAGTGAATGGTGAGTTCCTCAATTTCTTTGGGTTCAATGGAACTGCAGGAGTGTGGAGAATTAGGGTGCTTGAGGGTTTTAGAGGATGGATGGAGAGGACAACAGTGGACGATATGGACATTGCTGTCCGAGCACATCTGAAGGGATGCAAGTTTCTCTTCCTGAATGATGTTGAGGTACTGGTACAAATTTCATTGTGGCTTATGTTGAATCTGCCTTGTGTAAAGACTAAGGAGTAATAATTCAATTTGTGTAACTTTTCTTTCCATGTCAATGTGAGTTGTCAGAATCATATGAAGCATATAGAAAGCAGCAATACTGGACGCACTCAAGTCCCATGCAATTGTTTAGACTATACTTTGTGGACATTATAAAATCTAAGGTGCGAGATTTTTTCTGTAGGCACATTTTGAAAGCTAAAATGTCCGCAACATATGCATCGTATTCAGTAAAATGTAGTTTCTTCGCTAGGTCACTTTGCAACATGTTTTTGGTTTATTAGCATAATTTACAAGGAAGACTAATTGTCAGGAAACATCAAGTATAATGCTTTATTATACATTTGCTTGGTAAAATTTAGTCGGTTTACGTTTGTTCTCTTATATTGAAGCACTAGGGACTAAAATTGAACAAGAAGTTGATAGTTCATTCAATATATTTTTTTTAGTTCACTTGACTAAAAAGATTGAAATAACCTACCACAATTTATGACGATACATCTAAAATTTTCTTTTCATGCCCTTTTTCTTCATCTTTGAGTGCTATTTGTTTACTGCACAGTTTAGGCATTTTTGGATAATTAGCCTAACACTACCGCTTACTTTCTAATGCAGATTGGATTTTGGAAGAAGTGCAACGTCATATTTCTTTTCTTCCTCCTCCTCAAGCTCTTCTTACCCTTCTATTCATTCACCCTATTCTGTGTCATCCTTCCCATGACTATATTTGTTCCTGAAGTTGAACTTCTTGCATGGGCTGTATCCTACATTTCGGCAACAATGTCTATTATGGCAACAATTTTCTACATGGGCTGAACTTAGCAAGCATCAAAGGGATCTTTGTAAAGGGAAGAGTGATGCATTGTTTGATGCTTACACGAGGAAGCTATGATCCCTATTGTAGGGGTTGAGATTTATCAGAGATACTGAGCTGTGGAGGTGTAGATAGTATAGTTTGGATTCAGCCTGTGAGATGCCTTTATTCTTTCAGGTCTCAATTCTTTTGTACGAATCTTTGGTGCATAGATGGCTTCTTAACAAAACTTTACCTTCACACGAAGATAATACTTGTTTTTACCATGTACTATGATCATCTACCATGATTATCCAGATACATGTTCAAACCAATCACTTGTGCCATATGCTTGTATTTTGTGAATGATACTAGTATGACTTCTGAAAGAACCTTTACTTCACAAATGGAGCCTCTTGAAGGGGCTTTGTTCCATGCTGTTTTTGGCTTTGTCATGTGTATTGGCAGGGCTAAGTTGTTTGATTTGTGTCCCTATCATTGAAAAGGACAACTACGCCCGAGCGTTCATTGAATTGGATCATTTCATATGAATGGATATATGTAATATTTTGTATATAGCACTTGGCAAGTACCACTTATATGTTATATTATGCTTGAAAATTAATAATGTACTATACGTCATGTTTAGATTTATATTTGTATGTCACGTGCAAAAAATATCCATTCCTACGTCCTTCAAACAGCATCAAACAAACCATCATTTGACTCATGGGCATTTCAGACATTTCCCAACTCAGAACAGCTAGACACCCGATCTAAAAGCCAGGTTGCCAAACACTAAACTTCTTCAGCCTAGCCGTTTAGCCATGCAGCCCAGCCGAAAGTTGCTTCTCAGAAAAGCTATAGTCGTTCCAAACAGGGCCTAAGTTGATGCCTAGAGCTGATAGTCCTTTTAAGATTATTGAAAAGTCCTTTTAAGATTATTGAAAAGATTAATGATAATACATATAAGCTTGAGTTGTCTGCAGATTTCGGGGTTAGTCCCATATTTAATATTGCAGATTTGAAGCCATACTTAAAAGAAGAAGATGAGCTTGAGGCGAGGATGACTCCAATTCAAAAGGGGGATGATGAGGACATCACTCTTACAGTGCAACCAATACTTTACAATGCATGTGCAAAGACCAATCACACGAGTACGTGTACGTTAATTGAATTATCAAGTAACTTCATTTTTGAGAGTGAATTCTGTTTCTAATGAGAATATGACGCTACATGATGCGTGTGATTTACTTATCCTTAGAAATCATAAAAAAGACTATAATGGGTCGGAATACGAGAAGAAAGGTTACAAGACGAAGGGCTACTATGAGTATTTGAACCCTAGCCCAGACTGACAGCTTCACCTCCTCTCTTTGGCGACCACCCCTTCCACAAGCCTACCAAGATGGCATAACTACATTTGGAAGCCTTCATAACATAGTGCTGCGCCACCTTTACTAATTGCACTTCAACCCATGTAATAGGAAGGTTTAGGAGGAGTCCGTGTCTGTGTCCACCTCTTGGCCGCACTCCCCTTTAGATGCTTATTTAATTCAGCCGAGCTCCCTCATAAAACTTATGTTTTGTTAGATTAGTTTTCCATGTGAAGCTTCTGTATTCTTTGCTTGAGTTAGTTAGACCAATTGTCAGACTGCTATTGAAACCCCAACTTTTGTCCTCAATCCATATTCACAATTTTAGATTGCTTTTGCTTGTTTTTCGGTTACTTGCAGGAATTGATCTTCATGATTAGGTTAATTGGGCTTTGACACGATTGATAATAATTTGGAGTTTATTTCAGCGGTTGCTTGGCATCAATCGTGTTTTGGTCGGTAGCCTGAATCGGGAGAGTGGTCTCTATAAATTGAGAGTTATCTATCTCACCAAAAGATCAGGCCTCCGTTAATCTCAGCATAAACTTTCTTGGAATATTTTGAAAACTTCTAAAAACATGCGAAACTTATTGAAATATGAAATTTTTGTTATTTGAAAATTTCTTGCTATCCCGTTACCGTTCCCAGGTCGCTTCATAAGACATGGAAAAAAATAATCCTACGATGAAGTAAAGCAAATTCACAGCCAAGAAAAACATTGCCCACGTTCCAAAAGCTTGCAACACCATACGACCACTCCTGAGCATCAGTTAATATTTTTAGATACACTACTTAGCTAAATTTTTAAAAACATCCAGCTATAAGATGTTAAAAAAACAATTAAATGATAAAAGCAAAGTAAATCACAAAAAAAAAACGCATTACCTGTTGCCTCCCACTCATGACTGTCAGGCTAGTCATCATCTATACCCCTTTATAATGCACCTAAGCATTCTTTTCTATGTCTACCCCAAATAATGCACCCCACTAGAGATAACCCAACCTTCATGCACCCAGCGAAACGTCCCCAGAAACTTGCCTCCATCAAAATTAACCTCTCAGATCTTTCCTCAGCTTTACTCACCCACATCCGATGGCCATTGTTTAATGTGTCTAACTCATCCTCGTACCACATCGATCTCCCCACCTCCAAAGATCATCTTAAGGAAAAGGAAACAAATATCCTAGAATTAAGAAAAAGGAAACAAACGTTCTAGAAAAGGAAAAGACCATATATTACGTGCTGGGAAAAGGAAACCGGAAGATAAGGCACTATACTAGTCTTCTAAAAGCGTGTAGTATTGTCGGATAGAACACTCGTGAACAATAATTAATAATTTTAGATATACTTCTCGATTAAAGTAGTACGTATATATATTGCACAATGAGACAAAGGGTAAAAATAACCTTGCGAGTTTCGACGAAGCAAAACAAATCATAACCAACAAACCACTGCTCATTTTCCCCACTGATGAGTCTTGACTGCCGTGCCAGTGGCCACCTTCCAAAGGTGGAAAGCACCATGTGAGACTCGTGAGCCGGTGCGAAGCCACCAAATCTAATCCACTTAGGCCGTTTTAGAAGCTTCAGCCCGCCCCTCTGCTCGGCTTCATGCCCTTTCGTCGTCGGTCCAAACCCTAGCTAGGGTCTCACTCGCCGACGCGGCTGCGACAGGAGGGAGAGAGCGAGCGAGGGGGAGAGAGCTTAACATGGATCGGATCGTTGGCAGCAAGTTCAAGCTGGGCCGCAAGATCGGGAGCGGCTCCTTCGGGGAGATCTACCTCGGTTCGATCTCGATCTCGATCTCACCTCCTTCGATTTTCCTGCCCCCCGTTGCTCGATTCGGTTCTTGGATCTGATGAGTTCTCTCTCTCTCTCTCTCTCTCTTTGCAGCGACGCACGTCGACACGTACGAGATCGTCGCCGTCAAGATCGTGAGCTCCTACCCCTCCTCCGCTCGCGTTAGATTTGGTTGAATCTGCCTGAGTTTTCCGGCGTCTGGTGCCGCCAGTGTTGGGTTCTTGGAGGAAGCTTGGTGATTTATGATGTAGTTTCGGGCACCGCGAAGATTGCTCCTTTTTCTTTTTTCTTTTGATAGTTTAGCTTGCAGCGTGCTTGGCATATTAGAAATGGCCGACTATTATATGTTATAGGTTCGAGCTCAATTCGTTGTTGCGACTGATGAGCTATAATTGCCTAGTATTCCTTGCTGTTTGGTTGTTTATGGCTTATGCGAAATGGTAGGTTTGAAGCACCTTTTTACACGTCAAATTCGGTGGGTTCATTAGCAAAAGAAGAGAGGTGCTTGATTTGGAGGTGCAAATTGCTTGATGCTTCTGCAAGGCCCTGTATTTCAAAAATTTCCAACGGCATTGTGGTTTCGGAGTAATTGTTCCCATCAAATAGTTGTGCTATTCGTCCTGTTATTTAGGCTTATAGAGATACATGGTACAAGGTCTCATAATTTCAGTGATATAACTATCTTTTTTTTACTCTTTATCCAATTTTCTCTTATGCTGGATGATATTAATGGATTATGGGTAGCTGCTATAATTGGTGTGTTACTTTGAAGTATGAGGTTGTAAAGGAGGAAAGTGTCATGTTACATGTAGGGATGGCCGTCATTTAATACAACAACGAGACACATATCTTTTCCGTTAGTAAACGACAAATTGACATTTACATGTGAGGAAACAACTCCAGATCATGATAATACAAGACAAGACAACTCAGCAAATTGTACAATTCTGTTACCTCAAGTATAAACTTTGCGGAAGTGTCAACCACATATCTGACTAGGGAAATTTGCTCCTGAAAATATTGAATGACACGGTCTTTTCCAACTTTTGATTGCTTCAGTTTGTTAAATATCTTTCTCATCGTTGCTTGTAGAGTTGTGGTATCAACTTAATAGATTGATTTCTCTTTCTCAAGAATTATGTGGGTTTTGACCTGTCTCCACTCACTATTCTAGATTTGGCTTGATTGCTTTCCATTCTTGGTTGTGTTTTTGCATCGCAAAGTAACTATATTTCTAGTTTTTTTATGCCATAATCTTGGAATTTGTAGGTTAATGTCTTTTGAATTAAATAAATAGGATTCACCAAGATTTCTGTAGTATCCCTAGTTGCAAACCTTGTTGATTTTTCCATTTTTATTTTTGGCTTGGTCATGGACAGAACGGTTTCTTCATAGTTCTTTAATGGAATTCGAGAGTATAGACAAAGTGTGAATAGATTTCATAATTTTACATCATGAATTAATTTATATCGACAAATGATTTTGTGATGTTCCTTTCTGATTTCTTAACCCTTCTATTGTGCTGATTTATGTTGCATTGATTATGTTAAGGAAAGCAGCAAAACCAATCATCCCCAATTGCTATATGAGGCCAAGCTGTATAATGCTCTTCAGGGAGGGAGTATGTGTTTGAGCTACAAATATTTTTTTATTGCATCGATTACTATACAATTGGTCCATAGCTAATGTGGTAATTCTTGGTACTTGTGAATTTATGTAGCTGGTATCGCAAACATAAAATGGTGCGGCATTGATGGTGAGGACAATGTTCTTGTTATTGATTTGCTTGGGCCAAGCCTTGAAGATCTGTTTGTTTATTGTGGCCGGAGATTCTCACTGAAGACAGTCTTGATGTTGGCGGATCAGATGGTAATAATAGAAAATTGGCTTCAATGTCTTTGTTCTAGTTGCTAATGGTGATGCAGTTGTGGACGTTAATTTCTTCTGTTGAATTCTGCTGTTTCTTGTTGATAATGCTTTTACTCCACAGTTCATACTTCTAATAAAACAGCCAATTGTTAAGGCTAGACATTTTCTGTTTTTAAACGAGCTTTGAATCCATTCTTAAAATCAGGTGTACGGTGTACCAGGATTCCATTAGACACAACAAACATTTGATTTCCTTGGCATTTTTTCTTTCATGGTTATGTTCTATTGCTTCTGCTCCTTTTGTATTTACTAATGCATTCAAACTCTTATAAGCAATTTTGGAATTGTGCTTGACCACACATATTTATGCTTTACCTCTTTATGAACTGATTTCTGGAGTGGAGTTGTTACCTGTACAGCCAGCAGAACCCTTCATATTATGTATTCCCATTTTATCATTAGTTCTTTTGTCTATTGCTAATTACTCATTTGCTCCTGCAGATAACAAGAATAGAATTTATGCATTCCAAGGGGTATTTGCACAGAGACATCAAGCCTGATAACTTTCTTATGGGACTTGGTCGAAAAGCTAACCAGGTGTGTAGCAAGCTGGCTATCGACACTTATGTTGCCGTAAGTATTCGTCGTGATTGTTTTGTGATCCAACTCTCAGGTTTACATCATTGACTTTGGACTTGCAAAGAGATACCGTGACTCAACCACCAATCGCCATATACCTTATAGGTGTGCCAATTATTTAGAACCACATGTTTCTTCTTTAACAATTGTAATTGTGCATTGCATTTATTTAATCTTCTAATTTTTGTGTTATTACATTATGTAGTCTGAGTATTGTTAACATACTTACTTTTTTCAGAGAAAATAAAAACTTGACTGGCACAGCTCGCTATGCAAGTTGCAACACTCATCTTGGGATTGGTGAGCAATATGGCCATTCTATTTGTCACTCTGTTTCTGTGACGTCATTGAGATAATTGAATTATGCACATGTATATTGTGTTAATTGTACCAGCCTCGTTATTATGCTTGGAGTTGGAATGCTAAAATAAATTGTCATTTTTCATTCCTTTCCTTTTGACATCAATCACTAAACTTAGTATTGATATCACTTACCAGAGCAAAGCCGAAGAGATGATTTGGAGTCCATTGGATATGTTCTTCTTTATTTTCTCAGGGGAAGGTAGGATTCTTCTGTGTTAACAAACTATCCATACATTGTTTTTTCCCTTCTCATTGTGGCAGAGCAATGAAAGATAACTTCAAGTGCACCATATTCATTATTGAAAACTATGTGCTGCTGACACTTTTTGAAATAAATAGCAACATATACGTATGTAGATCTATTCCCTTTATTACCATTGTGATCAATAGGCCAGCTAGCTTTGATCATAATTTTGACACACCCTTATGTTTTCCTATTAAACAACTTTTTATATGGTATCTATATTAACTTACTATATGTTTCATCCAGTCTTCCTTGGCAAGGTTTAAAAGCTGCCACAAAGAAGCAGAAGTATGAAAAAATAAGTGAGAAGAAGCTTTCAACACCTATCGAGGTTGTTTAAGCTCACATGTTTTGAATTGGAATTCTTTTTACACTTTTATATCATTGATGGAGACTTCTCGTTGGGTTTTCTCGTTACAGGTTTTATGTAAATCCCATCCTGTGGAATTTGCATCTTATTTCCACTATTGCCACTCGTTGACATTTGATCAACGACCAGATTATGGTTTTTTGCGACGGCTCTTTAGAGATCTGTTTGACCGTGAAGGTATAGCATCAGAAGCAATAGTCTTTACATTTCCCATTGTACTTCTATGACATTCGCTCAATAACTTGTTCAGTATTTGGCTGCCTGCAGGTAATCAGTTTGATCATGTTTTTGATTGGACACTGTTGAAGTGTAAGCAATCCCAGAAGTCAAAGGCTCAACAGGTATGTTCTATTTGTACTTTCTGGATTCTATGCTTTTGCTTGTACCACATATTCATGACCTTGCTTATTTTTTTCATTTTTCTTTTAAATCAATGGAACAATTGTCAGAAGATAATGCATCTTAAATTAGGTTTGACACACTTAATTATTCACTAAAAGCTTTCTGTTTTTGTTCTGGGTTGATTCACCTTTTGTTTTCTCTTCTTTGACGCACTTAATGGAATGAACATTGTTTCTTGTCTTTCTCCCACAGTTTGTTTCAATTTTTACCTGTTTATATTTGTGAACTTTATCTTGGTACCTTGGCTGATTTTGCACTCTCTGTCTCTCTCTCACCAATAACAGCAAGATCCAGGTGTAAGTAGCCAGCCATTTCCAACGAATATGGACAAGCACCAAGGTAGCATATTCACAAATTTCCTTGTAGCGCTAGCATCAAAATAGTTTTTTTTAATATCATTCTGCTATTGTAGTATATTGTACTTGTTGGATTAAAAAATTGTTTCGAGAAATGTTGACTGGTGAACTGCCCTGCAAAATTCCTCCTGGTCTTTGTCATAGACATTTCTCTTATTGTGATATTATATTTCATGACACCTTTTATAGGAATATAGGATGAAAATTACATTCTCATGGTTGTCACTTAAAATCTTTTTCAGTTAGTGGTTCACGCCCAACCGAAACTTCTGGTCAGCTTGAAGCAGAGCAACGCCCGGCAATTAGAATGCAATTCAGATCTACTGCTGAGAACAGTCATTCTAATAGTAGGCACCCTGATAAATTGGTATGCCCTTCTTTCTGTTTATTGATGATGAAAATATTTAAACTTCCTTAACATAACATTTGAATTTTTGTCTCCTCTAAATAATTTTAAATGCTCATGGAATTTCAGAATGTCACCCTGGGCTCTTACAGCATTACATTTTTTTTCACCTGATAGGAATAAAAAAAGTACCCATGGATGTTTAGGGTGCTTACTGTTCGGTTATAACATTCCTCTCTTTTTTTCTGCAGAGAGTGGGTACTACCACTAATAATGCATTGCTGCAATGCACATCATTTGGTACTGCTGATGCTCCAAGGAAGAATATGACATTCTCAAAAACACAGGGGCTTGCTGATCCCCACAGTCATGGAACTAACAATCCAGGGCCTTCTAACCACCTTTAGCATTTGGATCAGTTAGTTGGCAAGGGCAGGCTGGTCCATTCAGTTAACCATTGGTGAGACTACCTTCAATGCTATTATGTCTTGCCTTGCACCTTCTGTGTATTTATGGTATGGACCAATATGTTGGTGCTATTGGTGTTTTTCTTCCAGCTGACCTTGCGGTATCTTTAGTTTGCCCAACAAAATACTCTCTCCCCATATAAGGGGTAAAATTTGTTTGCATCCTTTTAGTCTGTCAATGCTTATGGTTGTTTGTAAGGTGTCTTCTGACATTTACGCTGTGGAATTACGGTGGTTCTTTGAAGAACTTATGAAATATTCTTTTGGATACATTAGCTAATTGACAGCAGCTTTTTTTAGAATCATAATATAACTATTTTACTAAAATATGCACCACCTGTCTGTAGCTAGCTAATACCATATTGCAGCAGAGGAGAACAGAGAAATGCCAAACAGAGCTTTATGATTCTAATGGCCTCATTGACTGAACTTAGCTTATCCAATTGGCTAGCTTATTGGGCTTATGGCCACACTTTGGCAAGTTTGACCTATTTGGTTGTTGGGGTGACCATGCCTAAAGTCAAGTATGGTAGGGGATAAAACACTAAAGCCAATTAGGTCTGTTAGTTGCCCCATGTATGGCTGGAACCCACTATCTTGCCCTATTTTTGGCGCATTCTATTGCCACCACCATCTCTCCACTCCTGGGGTAGGGGTGGGGTTTCTTTGCCGCCATTGCCAGCACCTTCTTATGAGCAAGGCTTCGAAGTGCGAGCAAGGAAATAATGTGCGGCGGTGATTACACCCTCTTGATTGTTTGACAAGATTGGAGGTGGTGGCGGCACCAATTTGTCGAGGGAAAGAGAGAGAATAGGTAGAGAGAAACATGGGGAAAATGTGGATTAATTGTGCATTGGCTACTCATGGGATTAAGTTGGCTATATACTCGTGGGTCAGGTCTTACAAATAAGGAGTTGTGGTGCCCCTAAGTTTCAGCATGGCGAAACTTGGATATCAATTAAACCACCTACCTATTTGGGAATGCCATGCTGTAGAATCAGTTGGCTGTGGAGAATATTTTCCATATCTTAAAAGTTTACCAAATTAGTTAATAAATACTTAATATACCCAAATCAGTATTTCAAAAGTGCTTTTTGAAAAGCTACTCTTCTCCGAATGGAAATTTGAGACTTGTAGGTTTCTAAGTTGATCTATCCGACCAATTTTATGGTTTATGTAATAAGTACTTACCTTCTAGCCTACGGATTATAAATAATGCCAACTATACCCAAAAACACGTATTGGGGTAAGCATTCATTAATGGGAGATTTACTATTTGGGAAGTAAATATTTTCCATACACTGTATTGGCTATTGGGATGGTTTAATAACTCTGATCTGCAATTTTCAAGGCTTTGAGCATGACGCCATAATGGTAATACGCTAACGAAACCTACTTGTGGCATTTGAACATTTTTTTCTTGCTAAATTTCTGTTTCAAATATTACATTATTATCTTCATTTTTCAAAAATGTCACTGGACACTATCTCTCTCTCTCTCTGTAGAATGCCTTGTTTGTTCTGTATGATATGTTGCAGAGTCACATTTTCAATGTCCCTGTAACCTATTTTGGTGATAACAAGGGTCACTTGTCCATGTTTTTTCTGCATTGTTTAGTGATCTATCTGCTATTGTAGGTCATTGGATATGGTTTCAGGGGAGAATCCATAGCGAACCTACATCCTTTTATGGTTTGGTACATGAAGCCATTACTGAAAATTGCTCTCAGGTTTTTAAGGTGCCCTCTGTATTGCATGAGGTGATTACTACCTACCAGAAAGAGTGGTTGGTGTGCTGCTATGAATTCAACATCAGTTAGCATGCAGTGTTCAAGATATTTACCTTTCCATATTATGTGGATAATATATGGGAGCTTGCTTAGGAATTTCAGCACCCTATTTTGTGTTCTGCAAGAGCGTTTGCATTGTAACACTTCACCTGGGCTTATTGATTCAGGGTCCTTCGCCAATTAATAATAACGATGCTGTTTTCCATAAAGAGAGCTTGGTGGGACTCATCAGAATAGCTTTAGCTTTAATTAGGGATCAGCACTGGTGCGATGACATATGCTCCACTTGGCATCTCACTGTGGGATCTCCTCCTGACTTACAACTGGTTTTACTTGTAAGTCAACAGGAGTTGCTATTTGTTACGTTGTATTATAAGTAACTGGGATTGGATTTCTCACCTAAATATTTTTCTTGCCAGATTACAGTTTGCTGCTTTCAATTCGCAAGTAGAAATCGACATCTTATTCAACTTGGATGGGCTGTAGCTTCAAATGTGTTTAGCTTCGAATCCCACCAAGCAAGGATTATGAAGAGCTACCTTGGGGGTATATGATTTTGGTTAGCATGACATACTTCAATGATTATCTTGACTGCTTCCAGCAATTTGCCTTGCTCTAAACAAATTATTTGCCATTCTGTGAGAACTGGTGGAGGAATTCATTCCCATCCTCATTTTCGAGTGCCAACTGCTGCAGCTCAAGATACAGGAGGTCACATATCCAACCTATAAGAGCAAGAAGCCTTGCGGATTGCTATACTGTTTTGAGCTGAGGTAAAAAGGTCACATATGCCATATGATACTGTTTGCACAGCCATGGTGTCGTTTGTGTTTTGCTAGATGATTTCTAGTTATGGGATGTGTAATGGACATTGATGGCATAATTTGCATAGAGTCATTGTCTCGTTCCATTATGATTTGTCATATAGTTCCAAACGAAAGAAGTTTTTGGCTATTGTTTTTTGACGTGGAGCTTGCATTTGTTTGAAACTAAAGGAATGCAATGGATTGTTTATACCATTCCGAAGAAATCAGGCCATCTGTTTCGGTATTTATCAAGAAGCTATGTGTTTTGTCATTTTGTAGCTAATGCTACAGGTCATCTGAATAGCCATTGCAGTGAGGATGTATGGTGCACTACACGTTAATGCTTTCAACGCTGTTGTTTTCATGTTTAATGATTGATCTGTTTGTGCGTTACTTCTGGGTGTTCAGTGCAAGTTGAAGTGAAATTTGATGGTTTGCTTGAGACAACCATGCAATATTTGTATCCAAAACCTCGTCATTTTTGATGTGGATCAAAGCACGCCGTGCAATTTCTCTAGCCTGTCCAGTTAATATAACTTTTAAAGTTCTTTTTGAAATGCTCGATCATCTTGGAATTGGATGAAAAAATTGGTAGAACCCTGTATCTTCATTATTGTAGGAAATGTTATTTCATTCTTGATTTTGGATAACTGTACAACACGCCTTTTAAAATGAGGCTTGAAACGAAGCAGTTAACTCCAGCTCCTGCTCGAACTATTTGTGGAATATATGAAACCAGGTATCTTCACGATCGGCTCAGCATCGTCTGAGAAGAAGACACGCTCAAATAGAAGACCTAAAGGATAAGTCCCACGCCAAGCTGTTATATGGAAGGGGGCACATTCTATAGACAGTTGAATACGTATTTGGATATAAAAGATACGATTTTAATTCGAGTTGTTAATAGGTTAGATAAAGATGTAAGCTCTATCCTGTAACCGACTAGAATCCTGTAACCGATCGGAATCTCCTAGACCGATCAGGACTCTAAGTCGCACCACCCCCATTATATAAGGGAGAGGGCGGATAACAACAGGGCATCAAGTCTTAGAGCACAACACATATCTCATATCGCCCAGAGTACATTGCGTTTTGAGTAATCTTAGATTCAAGAGATTCACATAATTCCAGCACACAGGATTAGGGTATTACCTCCACCATCGAGGGTCTGAACCTGTCTAACCCCTTGTCTTGTGTGACCTTCGAGTTTGAGATCTAGCGCCTGCCCCATAATTTTATTGCCGACTACAAAAGTCGACAGTTGGCGCGCCAGGTAGGGGAAGCGCTATAATCTTTTCCTACAGACTCGATGGCAGCGATCGGCGGAATCATCGCCACCTTCATCTCAGGCCAGGCTTTCCGCTTCGGAAGCATGGACTTCGTCGCAGATGCACGTGGAGAACTGGTCTGCCTAGACCTGAACCAGATTCAATCTGGTAAAGATCAGGCCGACCCATCTCAGGTATGTCACTTTGACTTGGTCGGCAAACCAGTCGGCTTCGCAAGGAATTGCTACGATCTTCGTAGCATCTTTGCCATAGAAGAACAGAAGACCGATCTCCAACGCCAGCAAGAGGATCAAGAAGCTGCGGAGGAAGATCGTCCGCTTCGTAAGGGTAAGGAGGCACAGACGCGATCGCTTCGATCTCGCGTCCACCATGTCCGAGAGGACATCCTGCAATCTAGATTGGGAGATCAATCTGTCTTCCATACACCGCTCCAGAACGTTGTCGCCTCCAAGACGCTTCTCGACACGCTGGATCCAATGATTGCGTCTGACAGCCCGGTAGCCCCGATCGTGGCCCAGATCAAGGCCATGGTGACGGCGGCAGCGATTCAGCAGAATCAAGAAAGGCCAGAAGGGGAAGCGCACACTCGCTCCCACGCAACTACTCGAGTCGCTAGCAGTCGGACTGCGACTAGTCGGAACTCCAGCAGTCGGCGTCTCACACTGCCAGTCGGAGACGCTCGCCGAATTCTCAACCGCGACCTCCGCCAAGACATTACCGCCAGACGACAAGAGCGGGACGAGGAAGAACGACGCGGGCGCCACGACGACTACGAACGTTTCGGCACCGGCCACGATCGACGAAGTGATCGGAGATACGACGACCACAGAGACCATCACCGCCGGGGTCAGAACGACGACGATCGCCGAGTCATGGACTCGCCACGCCGAACTCCACCCCGACGCGTTGATGACCATTGCATAGCCAGAGGTTCGCCACGCCGGTCCCCCCCTCATCATGACGAGAGATCCATTGACGGGATCCGAGCGTTCACTCCTCGGCTACGCCGGGTGGTATGGCCCGAAAGATTCAATCCCAAGGGCATCGTCAAGTTTGACGGGGAGCGAGATCCGGAAGCTTGGCTGCAGGTCTGTGCCCTGGCAGTTAAAGCCACCGAAAGCAATCAGAATGTGATAGCAAATTATCTGCTAGTCAATCTTACCCCCACGACTCAAGCATGGCTCACGGGACTTCCTGCGAACTCGGTGGACTCCTGAAGCGATCTTTGCAATCAATTTATCGCGAACTTTCAAGGAACCTATGAGAGGCCTGGCACCCCATGTGACCTATATCAGCTTCACCAAAAGAAAGACGAAACGTTGAGAGATTTCATCCGGCGTTTCATGTAGAAGAAAAACACCATCAGGGATGTATCTGATGCAGTGGTGGTAGCAGCCTTTTAGAAAGGGGTCAGCGATCCTGATCTGTTCAAAAGAAGAATAAAACTTGGCGCATGTGCGTTGATTATACTAATCTCAACAAGGCATGTCCGAAGGATCCTTTCGGGTTACCTCGGATTGATCAAGTGGTTGATTCAACCGCTGGGTGTGAGATCTGAGTTTCCTTGACGCCTACTTAGGGTACCACCAGATTCGCCTAAAGGCGGAAGATCATATCAAGACTTCATCAACTAGCTTTTACTTTTCATCTACTTTTCCTGTCGACTAGGAGTAGTTCTTGTAATCTAGCCTTTGTAATCGATTTTGATCAATAAAGTTGCGCATCGCCGATTGTTGATCATCCTCGATTACCCCGTGTTTGGTTTATTCGATTTTGTTGCGCATCGCCTTCTTCAGAATTGATCTGCCTTTATCCTCTGATTAGCTTTAATCGGCTAGTTGGACTTACCCTGTTACTTTGATCTTAATCGGCTTCAAGCTGATTGAGTCTAAGCCGATTGATCGTTACGATCGGCTTGTAGTGAATTTTATATTTTTTTTACCTTGTCGATTACAGGTCAAATCGACTGGCACGCTCTGAACCCGGTGTTCGTCTGGTGTGTTGCTGTCAGAAACCCTACATCAAGTTTTTGACGATTTGACCTGTAATCGACAAGGTAAAAAAAAATATAAAAGGCCTTTTGCTATACCACGGTGGCATTCAGGTTGAAAAATGCTGGTGCGACGTATCAACGCGTGATACAGCGGTGTTTTCATGCCCAGCTCGGACGCAATGTGGAGGCATACGTGGACGATGTCGTGGTGAAGACTCGAGAAAGGAAGGACCTTATTGCCGACCTGACCGAGACGTTCGAGAGTCTAAGGGCTTTCAGCGTGAAGCTTAATCCCGAGAAGTGTGTTTTCGGAGTTTCTTCGAGAAAACTGCTCGGGTTTATCGTATCCCAACGAGGCATCGAGGCCAACCCAGAGAAGATCAGGGCCATATCAAATATGGAATCGCCGACTTGCCAAAAGGACGTCCAGAAGCTTACAGGATGCATGGCCGCACTCAGCAGATTTATTTCCCGACTGGGTATGCGAGGTATGCCATTCTTTAAACTTCTTAAGAAGCAAGACAAGTTCCAGTGGACTCCAGAGGCACAGCAGGCGTTTGAAGATTTGAAGACCTTCTTAACGACGCCCCCGGTCTTGGTTTCTCCGATGCCAGAGGAACCTCTCCTACTTTACATCGTGGCAACGACTTATGTAGTCAGCGCTGCGATCATCGTAGAAAGGGAGGAGCCGGGCCACGTGCAGAAGATCCAACACCCGGTCTACTTCGTCAGCGAGGTCCTGAGTGAATCTAAGGTGCAGTATCCGCAAGTGCAGAAATTATTATATGCCGTACTTCTGATATCTCGCAAACTCAAGCACTACTTCCAAGAGCATACTATTTCGATGGTTACCTCCTTCCCAATAGGAGATATACTTCACAACCAGGAGGTCACTGGGAGAATCGCAAAGTGGGCAGTCGAGCTTAGAGCTTTTGATATCCTATTCAAGCCTCGCACCGCCATCAAGTCTCAAGCGCTGGCCGACTTTACGGCCGAGTGGACAGAGCTTCAAAATCCGGTGGCTACCAAGGAACTCGAGTATTGGACGATGTACTTCGATGGTTCCCTCATGCTCAGCGGCGCGAGGGCTGGTATTGTGCTCATATCACCAAGTGGAGAAAGGTTGAGGTACGTTCTACAAATACTTTTTCTTGCATCCAACAACGCCGCCGAGTATGAGGCACTCATCCATGGGCTCCGCATTGCCATATCGCTCGGTATCCGACGTTTGATGGTTCGCGAAGATTCAATGCTCGTGGTCAATCAAGTGCAAAAAGAATGGTCCTGCATCGAAGATAACATGGCAGCCTATTGTCAAGAGGTACGCAAGCTAGAAGGTAACTTTGACGGCCTGGAACTCATTCTTGTGCTCCGTCGAGACAATGAAGCAGCCGACGAGCTAGCAAAAATGGGATCCTGTCGGTCTACAGTACCCGTGGGAGTATTCGTCGAAGAAATTCATAAGCCCACGATTAGCACTCGGCCAAAGTCGGACATCCCAGTGGAGAAGAGCGAAGAGGCCGAAGTCTTGGTCATTACCCCCGATTGGACGGCTCCGTATTTGGACTATCTGATGAAGGACGAACTACCCGAAGATCGTGTGCAAGCCGAACGAATAATGTGCCGAAGCAAGAGCTATGTGGTGATCAGGGAAGAACTCTATCGCAAGAGCTCCTCTGGTGTACTACGACGGTGCATATCAGAACAAGAAGAGATCTTCTCAAGGAAATCCACTCGAGAGTTTGTGGGAATCATGCAGCGTCATCAACCCTAGTTGGCAAGGCTTATCGTCAGGGATTCTTCTGGCCGACTGCTGTCATTGACGCAGAGGACGTCGTCCGGACATGCGAAGGATGTCAGTTCTTTGCACGACAGATGAACAAGCCGGCGCAGGAACTACAAATATATCTTCTTGTGATATACCCTATGTTGGGTCGCTAGGTGGTTACCGCATGACGGAATCATATATCATGAGTCGAGCCTAAACGGGCACGAATCCAATGGTATGCCCCATGAGGGTCGAAAAGCTGTGCGTCGTAATAATCGAGTACGGATATCGTTCGGATAAACCTCGATATGTCCCAAGTCGGACCAGAGCTGTGTCCTACACCAGTCGGATACAGGTATCGCTCGATCATGAGCCAAGAAAACCCTGATTCGCTCCAAGTTGAGCCTAAGCTATATCCTACACCAGTCGGGTATAGGTATCACTCAGCCAAAAGCCACATAAAAATGATATGTCCCAAGTCGGACCAGAGTCGTATCCTGCATCAGTCGGATATGGGTATCATTCGGCCAAGAGTCACGTATGTATGGTACGCTCCAAGTTGAGCCTAAGCTGTATCCTACACTAGTCGGATATGGGTATCACTTGGCCAAGAGCCACGTAAGCCTGATACGCTCCAAGTCGGGTCTAAGCTATATCTGGCAGCAGTCGGGTATAGGTATCGCTCGGACATGAGCCAAGCAAATACGATATGTACTGAGACGGACCGGTGCTATATCCTACAACAATCGGGTATAGAGCAAATACGATATGTATCACCCGGCCAAGAGCCGTGCAAATCCTAAAGTGTCCCAAGTCGGACCTAAGGTGTACCTCGTGCCAGTCGGGTCTGGATGCCGATCGGCCAGGAGCCGTGCATAATACGAAGCGCTCCACATCGAGCCTAAGATACATCCTACAACAGAAGGATGCGGATATCACCCGATCAACAAATCATGCAAGCTTTGATATGCCCCAAGCTGGGTTCAAGCTACGTCTAAACGACAATCATGGAGAAAAATGCTTGAAAAAGGTATTCCTTTATTAATATACAAAGTTCACCAAGCATTATACTTGGGAAAGTATTACATTTACAGGGCCCTAAACCTCTCCCCGGCGCACGCGGCCGAGACACTCCACAAGAGCCTCCCTAACCCTATAGAGACCGGGAAGATCTCAAGGAGGGTGTCGACGGCGATGCGGTCGAGAGCGGCGGCCCTATCTTCCGCCCACTCCGTCATGGCGAGGTCGAAAAGTGCCCATTCCGCATGCAAGATTGCAGTCTTGGCCAGCCATGGAGATCCCTTGGAAGAAAGGTGGAGCTCAGAGCAAAAAATATGGAGAACTAAGCGCGAAGGAATGCATTCTACAAGCGCTGGTTCGCCTTTTATAACCAATACGATAAGGTTGAAATAAATGCGAGGATGTGAAAACCTCGGAAGCCGAGGAGACTTAGAGTTAAGATGGTTTCAAAAGCCAAGGAGTTTTTCAGCAAATGAGTCGACACAGAAAATCAAGACGACCTCGAAGACTGTCCAGTGTTTATCCACGAAGAGAAAGGATATTAAAGCTTCGCTTCGAGCGGGAAGGAGTGTCCAATCCACATCTGAAATATGGGTCAAGTCCATGAAGCTACTCGCAACGGACCCGTTTGACGAAAGATTATACCCAGTTTAGGCAAAAAATCAAGGGTTATATTCAAGTCCTTCATGATCCACTTGCTGCAAGAAGAAGCTTTTAAATCAAATGAAAAAACCAGTCGGAAGTCTACGCGGGAAGCTTAGAACAATGATTCAAGTTGAGACCCAGAAATAGACGTGGCAGTCGGATCATGAATCACTCGGGGGCTACTGTGGAATATATGAAACCAGGTATCTCCATGACCGGCCCAGCATCGCCTGAGGAGAAGACAGGCCCAAATAGAAGGCCCAAAGGATAAGCCCCACGCCAAGCTGCCATATGGAAGGGGGCACATCCTATAGACAGTTGAATACATATTTGGATATAAAAGATACGATTGTAATCCGAGTCGTTAATAGGGTAGATAAAGATGTAAGCTCTATCCTGTAACCGATCGGAATCCCCTAGACCGATCAGGACTCTGTAAACCGCACCACCCCCATTATATAAGGGAGAGGGCGGACAACAACAGGGCATCAAGTCTTAGAGCACAACACACATCTCATATCGCCCAGAGCACATTACGCTTTGAGCAATCTTAGATCCAAGAGATCCACATAATTCTAGCACACAGGATTAGGGTATTACCTCCACCGTCGAGGGCCTGAACCTGTTTAACCCCTTATCTTGTGTGACCTTCGAGTTTGAGATCTAACGCCTGTTCCATAATTTTATTGCCGACTACAAAAACCGACACTATTCATCTAAGCTCTCAATGCCCTATGTTTGTCATTCAGACATGGGTAACTTCCCAGCTGGAGTCGGCTCTCAATGCCCTCTGTTATTATCCAGACATTGCAATTGCAGTTCTTTGCAAGGCGTATAAGCACATTTACAGTGGTGGTAACAAAGGAAGGTTACGTGGTCGCAAGTCAATGGCCACACAGGAACAGACGACTAGTAAGCAGTTTGAGGTACATGGTTGCTCCGGTTCTTTCGCGAAGTCAGTGTTGTCAACAAACACCTGCACGATAAGAGAAGAAAGAGCCTAAGTTTGAACTGACTAGCAGGCAAGGTTCTTTAAAAGAGCAGAGCATCTGAAGATTAGCATGACGGAAACGCGAGCTGATACCGATTTTCAGCCATCAGGTTACAGGATGGATGTGATCTTGGTGCTGATCTCCGGCAATGGCCCAGGCTCCGGCATTACCTGCCCTACGAACAGCTTCAGCACCTCGGTGGTCTTGTAGACGTTGTCTTTTTACAGATCTACTGAGTGGCAAAGCTAGGGGATATCCATACCTTAGCAAATGCATTCCCCTTGACATAATCGGTCACACCATAGTTTTAGGTCAGCTCCAGTACTGCATTCTTGTCTTCAGGGCCGTAACCCATCATTGCTACCTTGTACAAGAAGAATTTGTCCAGTTGGTCACTGCATGATCATTTGTACAGATGATCACATCACCTTGTATTCAGGATTGCTTCGCTTCCGTAGCAGCTCCATACCACAGGCCTACGGTTAGCGACAAGAAGAGCCATAGCGATGAGCAGCAAGGCAGAAGATACCGTGGAATTAATCGTCATGAACAGCAAAGGTGTCACATGGTATTCAGATGTCTACCTTCTCGTAGAAGCAGTAGCAGATGCAAGGTGAGGGCGTGAAGAGGCTAGAGCACCGGCTTTGACCATCGTACCTCCTGTACACCCTTAGTCCCGCAGCATTTTTTTTGGTAGTCTTTATAGCGTCGCACCGATCGTCTATCATGAATGTAAGAAAACTCAGTAGCACTAAGCACCCGTTGTATTTTTCTCTAACGTACGCTACTGCTAGAAGCTTGTATGATCAACCATCAAGGTTACAAACACATCTGTATCACATGTTGACTTGACGGAGCATCATGCTTCTGACCAATCAACGACAAAGTCTTAAGAATCTGAGTCTTACATCATCGACTGCGATGCCCAAATGACCAAAACCCGCTCCGATATCGTACTTGTCGACCCCGTAGTCTGTAAACTGTGAATCCAACATGAGCGCAAATGTACAACCGTCCGGAATGAGCTTAGGCATGACTGATGAGCAGAGGCGTCTGCCGATGCCCGTATCTTCGCCGCGCTGCTCGTGCTTTTGCTCAGCCTGACCGGCTCAGAGTGCAATGATACTCCAAGAGGCAGCAGCTAGCGTCACACGTCATGCATTACAGAACTAGTACTAACTGGCTAGCGCTGTAGAACAGTAGTACAGCTGAATTGAGTGCAGCGATGATTGGGAAGGAAACGAGAAGATCGACGTTGATGCACACGAAATCAATCGAATGCCAGTATGCGGTTCGTTCTAACCGTTCTGTGGACTGCACTCAATCGACATGGAAGAACAACGTCCATTCACCGGCGTCCGCGGTGGAGAGGAGCAGCGATCTCCGGGGGACGGCTGCGGCCGGCGCGGCGCAGGCAACGGCGCCACGGGGGAAGTCCTCATTGTCGTCGTGCGAGGCGCAGAGCAGCCCGGTGCCCGGTGTTGTCGGCGTGGCCTGTTTGGTTGGCGGCTCTTTTACGTGCTATCCTAAATTCCTGGCTGCTTTGGTTGCAGTCGGCGGGGACTCTCCTTCCCGGCCGGCAGATATTTCTGGGCGCGCGGTGGACACTTGCAGATAGCCGCTAGCCCAACCAGAAAAGGTGTCAGACCTTGGTGACACCGGTCAAAGGTAAAGAGAGTGGAAGCTTTGGTCTATTTAGCCTTCACGATTTTTTTTATCTTTTTATCTCGAATAAAATTACAAATCTAGCTCTTTTTTATCACAAAAGAATTAGCGATAGACACGTATCACCTACCATGCTTTTCTATGACGGCAAATCGTTAGCATTGCACCCACCGCACTCTCCTAACGCGGCTGGTCGCTTACACCACAACTACAAACAGTAGGCGAGCTACCGTGATAGCTCAGCTCGATAGGACGGGGTACCACGTTGCCCGAGCTCAACAGGAAGGTGGGGCCCATCACCTACCTCGCTTGTCGGGGAGCTGTCGATGGACGGAGCTACAACGATGTAGGCGACTTGCCGCGGTAGGTGACACATGATGTCTACTGATGCTTCCACGGTCGAGAAAGGAGTTAGATTCGCAATTTCGTTTGAAAGAGGGCCTCAAATGAAGAAAATGTACACGGGCCAAATACACTGAGGCTTCAAAAATAGGAGTTAGGCTTCCGGCCCAAGGGAAAAAAAATAGACTTATAAGAATTTTCAAATGGATATTAGAAAATTCATTTACTACTAAATCGTTCAAATTTCATGAAAGCAACACCATCCGAAATCTTATTGACATATGATAATTTTCATTTTTCTGTGATCCCAAATAGGCTCCGAAGTTTCCGCCTTCTCTCTTCCCTCGCTCTCCTTTCACCCCGATTGAACCATCACCACCACCACGCACCACAGATGTCACCCTCATCCTCGCATCACCGTTCACTTTGTCAAGCCCAGTGAAGGATAAGTTTCTTTGAAGGATTCATATCTCAGTCTTCCAAATGTAAAAACAGGGAGCTACAGTACCATGTCTTTTTTCTATCAAGGTTATTCAATCATGATGTTATTTAGGATATCTTAGCAAATAATATAGCATTGCTAGGTACCTCGTCACTGCAGCAGTTGATCCGATAAGTTCCGAAAAGGTAATCGGTAGGACACCAGTGCCTGCTTTATTTTGTTGTTCAAGCGCCCGCAAGAGAGAGAGACCCCACTTAATAAAAAATCGAACCTGCTTGGCATATGAAACTTGCCACATGGGTAATTTTACAATTACTTAGAGAAAATTAATATTTTGACAAAACTAACAACGATGGTTTGGCCAAAAGAGTTCATTTTAAAATAGATTTAGGGAGGCTTATAGGCACCATATGTTGCATGATCAAATTTCAATGAATCTATAATTAATCTAGAAGCAACCATTAAAATGCAATACTTACAAACTTCTTAAAGCTTATATTTTTTACGACATGTTTGTACAATTATTAGTTCCCCGTACATATGTATTTTCAATCTTGTTTCAAAATATATATAAGGTGCGCATAAGAATTTAATAATTTGATGACAGTATATCTTTAGAATTTATTGTTTTATTCCAAGACAAAACACAAAGGCATGCTCATTTTTCTCTACCGCCCTCTTGGTCTTATGTTTTCTTAAACCTTGTCCATGGTCAATATATCATATATGCTGCATAAAAAATAGAAAATTTTCCTTTCGCCACTAAGGGTCGGTTTAGTTGTTGTCATACTAAGGGTAAGTTTGCGTTTGATGCGATATGATTGCGGTTGGCTGTTCCACGCACCGAAATCTAGTTAGTTATAGCTTGTAGGAATCTTTACCAATTCAAATAAGATTTTGCCTTATGAATCCAAAAAAAAGACTCTTTCTACTAACTATTATTCCCAAAAGTACAACAAACACCGCAACTAAGGGTCAGTTTTCGGTTGGTTACGCTGTGCTGCAAAATCTATCTAGTTATAGCCTATAATAATATTTACTCATTCCAATAAGATTTTGCCTTACGAATCCAAAACAGATGCCTTAAACTAACTGTTATATCAAAAAGCAAAACAAACACCGCAACTAAGGGTCAGTTTGCGGTTGGCTACACTATGCTACGAAATCTAGCTAGTTAGTTATAGGCTATAAGAATCTTCATCAATTTCAATAACATTTTGCCTTACGAATCCAAAAAAGATGCTGTCAATTATTATATTTAAAAGTAAAACAAACACAACAATATCAAAAAGGGCATAAGCTGAGCGTCATTCTTCAATTTGCCACCAAAAAATTGCATTTCTCTCCTTTGACACAGTTCCTCTGGATTGTTGTTTGTTCTTGCCACCTCCGTTAGTTCTAACTAGTCCTGGGAGTTGTGCCGTCATGTTCGCAGTGGCCTGTACATAGAGATTTTGCTTCCCTTATCAGTTTCTACTCGTGTGCCTTCTGTTCATGGTTTTCTGCTGCGAATTGGTGCTCTAAATTTCTGAACTGTTGCTCCGGATGGACGGATGGTTCTAAATTTCATTTATCAGCTTTCTTGGGTTGACGAAATCAGGATATAGTATGCGTTTTCTCACGACCTGGCGTTCTAAATTGTTATGAGCGCTGTATAGTATTAGCACAATTGCTCTTTCCCGGACCATGGCCATCTTCCCATCTCCCCCCTTCACTTCACAATCCCATTTTTGGCGGAAAATGTCGCTCGTAGAAGTTCCTTCGAAGCTTGGCGCATGACTTCTTGCTGTTGGGTTCTGATTCCTGGATTTATCAGTTTCTGATGAAGCAGGAAACAATTGAAGGTGACCGATGCCATTGTATTTTGGTACAGTCTGTGTAGTTATATTTTGCACTGCAAAATTGATAGGACGGAGCGCTGCTTCTTACCAAGTGGATGAAAATCAATCGCCAGGCTCAATCAGAACTGTACTGATAGTTTTTTGAACAGTTTGTGAGCACCAATCTCAGCCAGGTAGGGCTAGCATACCATAAGTGAAGAGTTGAAGACCAGTGGTGGAGCTTCGGTGGAAATTAAGAGGGAGCTATGCTAATGAGTTATGTATGAATTCTTTGCTAGGAATGACAAATAAGCACCTATGTACTTAAAACACTGTATGTATACATCATTAAGGGAGTGTTTGGATTGAGGGTATTTCATTAGAATGTTTTAGAGTCTAGTTTAAACTTAAACTAAATCTCAAAATCTTTTAATAAATTACCACTCATCTAAATAGGACCTTAGGAGTATTCATAGAGAGGCCAAACCCACCCTAGCCTCCGTGAAGCTCTGCCAGTGAGGACAACAAGCAGACCAGAGTACGGAACTATGGTTGGTGCTTGAGTGACTGGTAGAGCGGTAGTAAGGTTTTCATCAGTGAGATGCAGGGTTTATAATTTCGTTTCGAGTTCGGAAATCGCTACTTGCTCGGCATCTGTTTTTCGCGAAAACCGACCGAAATTCGGTAAAAACCGGTTGGTTTGCGAAAGTCAAACATGTGGTCAAACTGATTCAAAAAAAAATCAAAAACAGGTCGAAAAGGTCGAAATCCGGTCGGTTTTCGTCGAAAACCGACGACAGAAAGAAAAATTGTGAAAATGCAAAAAAAATTGCAAAATTTTGAAAAAATTACAAAAAATCCCAATTAATCTATAAAACACCTCAGAGAAATTTAATCAATTTTTGAAATCATTTGTTGCCTGTAAAAAATCCAAAATAGAAATTAATGAAAAGGAACAAAGACATTGTTAGATTTTTATAAATATTTAAAAGAATTTTTATATTCTGAAATTTTAATGTAACCATAAAAATTTTCAAAGGATCATGTACTAAAATTTTAAGAAATATTAGACTTCATTTAGTACTTATATAAAATCAAAAACAGAATAGCATATAAATGATAATAGCACTTTCAGAATTTTTGAAAAATACACATATCTGATCATCATTTGAAAATTTTACATAATCATTTTAATTACGTTATAACATCACAAATTTTTTTTAAGAAATACTAGACTTCATTTTGTGCTCCTAGAAAATAAAAAACTGAAGAGCATATATTGTGACAGTATCACTGTCAGAATTTTTAAAAATGTACGTATCTGATAATAATCTGAAAAGTTTAAAGAATTATTAGGATTGCCTCAGGACCGTGTACAAAAATTTGCAAAATTTTTTGACAATTTTTGATATATTTCTTCAAATTGTTTAAATTTACTGTTCATCTGGCCGGTTTTCCGAACGGTTTTAATTGCCGAACCGGCTCGGCACGGTCGGTTTTCGCGAAAACCGACCGGTTTTTGTCGGCATTTTAAACCCTGGTGAGATGTCTTCAGTTCGACATACTGATATAGGCAGTTAGGCACAATGAAGACGTTTGCTTCCTAATATCATGAGACTCAACTAAGTGAACACACTGAACTGTGCCTTAAATAATATCACAGATAATTTTTATTAAAAGTTCGTATTTTTGCCTACTAGATTTTGAATTTAACTTTTGGGAACTAACAAGGGTTATTAATTTGAACTAACAAACTTTTTGAATTGATCTAACTGGTTTAATGCATTATTGTGGTCACACTTAATTTGTCATCTACTACTGGGTGAACATTCATTTTATTCTTTTTTCCCATGCACCTAGCTGCCTGCCATTTCCTGCTTAGGTCCATTAGCTTATTTCTTATTTTTCTTAATAATATTTTTTAAGTCTATTATGTACAAATGCCTCATTAACAAATTTAATGTAGTTACTTGATCTACATGAGATGGAGAAAGCTAGTGACCGACTTATTCCAGCGCTTTCACTGGTAATTATAATCCTAATTTTGTAAGTCTTTGGAATGATAATTTATCGTATTTTTCTGGACATTCATTGTATCTTTATGTGGTGTGATGTCAACTAAGTTTTGTAGTACACACTATATTAACTAGTCAACCATACGCGGCGTGTCACGCCGCGGGCGCCGCTCCTTACGCGAGCAAATGGAGAAAACGTGCGAATGCCGCTCCGTACAGGAGCAAATCGAGAAAACACGCGAAAAGGACCTAAACAGAATTTTGTGTTTTCCGCAAAAGGGCTTAAACGTAATGCTAGAAAAATAAAAAAAAAGACCTAAATGCAATGTATATTTTTTTTTTCGAAAAAAAGGACCTAAGCATTTTTTTCCCGAAAAGGACCTAATCATAATTTTAATTTTAAGTAAAAGGACCCGAGCGCAATGCTTAAAAACGCATAAAGGACCTAGACGTAATATACTATTTTTTTAAAAGGACCTAATCATAATTTTTTCCTAAAAAAGGACCTAATCATAATTTTTTTTTAAAAAAGACCCGACCACGATTATTTTTTTGCCGGCTCGGCTTGAGCCACGAGCCGAGCCGGCTCACAACGGCTCAAACGCACCTCCATCGGGATTTCCTCCATCTTTAGTAGACTAGTATAGTGCCCCGTCTCCCGGATTTCTTTTTCTAGCACGTAATGTATGATCCTTTTTTTTAGGACGTTTGTTTCCTTTTCCTTAATTCCAGGATATTTTTTCCTTTTCTTTGAGATGATGCTGGAGGTGGGGAGGTCTGTTGTGGGCCATAGGGATGATTAGACACACTAAACAATGACCATCGGATGTGGGTGAGTAAAGCTGAGGAAAGATCTGAGAGGTTAATTTTGATGGAGGCAAGTGTAACACCCTAATTTTTGCTCTAATTTAAAATTTGGAGTATTATTGATTTTTTTTGAATTTTTGGGAATTTATTTAAGTTTATTTGGATTTATTCAAATAGGACTTTTCTTGAAAACAATTAAATAATGGAAATTTTTTTGCAAAGTTTTATTGCAAATAGTTTAATTGAGTTCCAAATATCTCAAAGTAATTTCTGGAATTTTTCTGCTATTTTAAAAGCTCCAAATGATTTAATTGAATTTCTAGAATTATTTTAAATGTAAAATAATTTAAAAATCACATGAACAGTAATGGGCCGAGCTCATTACTGTGCGTGTCACCGGCCCAACCGCGCCGAAACCCTAGCGCCGCCCCAGCCCAAGCCGTCCGATCCGGATCGAACGTCTGTGAGTGCGCCACGTCGCCTACATACGTGAGCCTTCGGATCGTCGCCGCACGGACGCTGCAGGATTGCGCCACGTCACTTCGTCCCCGCGTGATCGCCGGAGAGACGTGGGCTTTGATGGTCGTGATTTCCGCCGGCAGTTTCGCGCACGTCGAGGCAGCCCTTAAGTCCCCGTTGAGGGCGTCGTGCAGAGACCTTCACGCCGCGTCTTTTGACTCCTCGCACGCACGCCGAGACCCTCTCTAGCTCCTGAGCTCGCTCGCCGTAGTTGCGTCTTTGTGCCGCCGCTGTTTTTCGCCGTTTGCTTCGCCGCCGGTTTCTCTCCGCCGTCGCCAAGGTCACCAGAGTAATCCTTCCGCCAAGCCGCGTCGAACGAGCCACTTCATCTCGCCGAGAAGCCCGCGCAGCCGCCGCCGCCGAGGTCGCTTTCCCGACTCCGCAACCTTCGCTTTTCGCCGCCGTCAACCTCGTCGAACCGCGCCGACCGTCCGATCTGCATCGTTCGGTTCTGGTGAGTCCACGTAGCCCTTCTCTGTTTATGATTAGATTGAACCATGACCGTTAGATCTTGACGTGAACGGTAGAGATTAGATCTAGTCTCTGTAACTTGGTTACATCTCAATCCTTGGATCATTTTTGGACGTGTAGGATTGAGCCACGTCGCGCCATGAGCAGTAAACCGCTCGGGTACCGTGGGCCGTTAGATTAGATTTAAACGGTAGAGATTGGATCTGGTTTTGCCCTAAGGATCCGCGTCGTTCAGATTTGAACGTGCGGCGGAGATGGCACCGTACCCTCGCCAAATCACGTGTTGACGCGTGGGCATTTTGACTGGGGCGGAGACCAGATCCAGCCGTCGATTTCGGGTGCACCGTCGCGATTGCGCCGCGTGTCGTCGCATGAACCGGACGTCGCAGTGGCGGCGCGGTGCTGGCCGTTGGATCTGAGCGCGCCGTTGGATGTGCGACGCGTGAAGGCGCGGAGCCGAGACGTCGCCGCGTTGGATGCGTGGCTGACCGCTGGATGCGCGAAGCGTGTCGCATGCATCTCGGTGCGCTGCGGTGCGCGTGAGGAGATCTGATCGTTGATTCAACGAACGGCTCGGATCTTGCCGCGTGGCTGCACTGTTCTGTGAACCAAGTCCACGGTGGACCAGAGCCGAACCGTGGACCCAGTCCATAGACCAGAGCGACGTGGCAGACTCTGGGCGTGCCACGTGTCAAGCTGACGTCATAAATATTTTTATATATAAAAATATTTCGACCAAAATTCATTTCTGTGCTGACGTCATAAAAGCGAATTTCCAGTATAAAAATATTTCAGAAAAATCGGATTTCCTTAATTTCTGTATTTTCAGATTTTATTCAAACTTCAAATGACTATAACTTTTGCATTTTAACTCGGATTTGGGTGATTCAAATTTCTAAAAATTCATAAAATTGTGAGCTATTTAATGGTGAACTTTATTTGAATTTTTTAGGTCATCTAGTCTTCTGTATTAGCTATTTATTGCATATTTTATTTGTACGCGTAGACGCAAATTTGCCGGAAAGTTTCGAGGAAGAATTCGTCGCTCAAGACCAAGCTTCGGAACAAGACCAGCAACTCTTTGAAGGCAAGTGATGCTTTGATCATTTTGATCTCATGTTTTAAAATGTAGTTTATGCTTTGAAACTATGCATGCTTATTTATTTAAAATGAATTTAAATTAATTTGGGATAATGTAGTTAATCAACCCATTTTGTTATGCCACCTTGAATTATTAATTGTATGCCCTAAACCATTGTCACCCTAAGTTTGATTATATTAGTTGGATGCTAATATTGTGCCAACACGGGAGGCTAGACCGTGAGTAGATGCTTAGCCTTGCAACGAATCATGAGTGATCTTTCGGAAAAATGCTACAATACTGATTAAAGACATATTGAATGTATTTTGAAAAGTGGTGTGATGATGCCATATGATGAGATTGAGGTACAGCGACCTGTGTGGTTCCGTACCAATGTTGAGTTATTGCTGGCATATGTTGCACAATAATCAACTGAGTGGGAAATGATTTAGACTGGGGCAAGTGGCAAGAGGCTGTGTGCTTGGTGGGCCTGTGTGGCTTTGGGTTGATGAGTGATGTGAGTCTGTGTGCCACATTGGGCTGTGTGCCACTGTTGAGTGTTGGAAGTCTTGCCTTGGTCAGTTAAGGACTTCACCTTGCAAGCCTTTGATCTGAGTCACCTGTACAACCACATGTCTGATATGGGACAGACCTAGTTGACTAGGGTTCTGATATCTTTCCTCTGATACCTCGGGGTGACAGTACACAGGGGTGTATCTGTGTGGGGGAGCGTACCTGTGCTACGGCTTGGTGCCCATCCAACGGTGATTGGCCGGTCCTATACTTGGCTCTGTGAGGGAAGTGATAGTGAAGGCAATCGAGAGGTTCTTTGGTTAAGGTAGAAGTTCTGAAAAGCTTTGTTGCGACAATCACTGTGTGGTGAGCGGTCAGATCTTGTGGGTAAAGTGTACAACCTCTGCAGAGTGTCAAAACTATTCGAATAGCCGTGCTCACGGTATTGAGCATTGCTCGGGGATTACAGTCAAGGGGTAGATTTTCATAAACAAAATGTGGAAGGGGTGGCTGTGTGCCAAGTGTTAAAAATGAATCATAAGGTCGTGCCGAGAATCTTCGAAGAAAAACCATTTGAAGAAATTAGTATTACTTATAACTGTTCCACTGCTTTAATCTAAATAAGATACTGGTTTAAAAATGCTGTTTGATGCAAAAGAACCATTTAAGCCAACCCTTGGGAATAAGCTTTGCATATAGTAATAGCGCTGCATTCTGTGCATTACTTGTTGAGTGCCTTGTGTACTCACCCCACCTTGCTTATCAACCCCAACATCAGTGGAGGAGACTACACCAGTTTGGGAGGAGGAGTACATCAAGGATACGAACAACTAGGGGGCAAGCCCAGTCGGTTGCCAGTGGCAAGATGAAGGCTTCCACGACCTTTACTTATGTTCCACTGCTATTTCTTTACTTTGAATAATGTAAGCCCTGCGTGGCTGACTTATCTGTAAGGAGACCATAAGGTCGTACAACTCGGTTTATATACATGTTTGCACTATTTATTCTTATATCCTTGTGAGTGTCTGTGATGTGCAACCCTGTATGACTGTGTGTGCTAGCGTGATCCTGGACTGGCACAGAATACACAGAGGATCCAGATTTGCAGATTCGGGTCCCGACAGAGGTGGTATCAGAGCAGGCTAACTGTAGGACTTGACCCTAGTTTGGTTGTGCCTAGGAGGGTAAAACTATTTTCTAAAGACCTAATCAACTTGAGCAAGAATGTCAAAGAAATCTCGACTTATCTCTTCTCCCTTATTCATACCTATGCTGAATTTTTATTATTCTCTGTTTAATTTAAACAAGGTTTATATTGGCAGATGAGGATGATCCACACCTACGGAGAGCGCACCGAGGATACGCCATGAGTTATGGCGTATGATGCGCTTGCTCGGAGGTTTTGATGCACCATCATGTCGAGGACTTGGTGGTGCAGGCAGACTTGACGTCGCTGGGATGTCAAGATCACGAGTGTATGCTCGGGAGAGGACGAGGGCGAGCCGTCCTATCTACATCACGGTTAGGAGGTCTTCTTTTGAGGCCAGAATCCAGGAGACGGCGCGACAGGCGATGCGGCAGATTGCCCGCACTTACTCCGCAGAGTTGGAGGGCACCGTCTTTCGTCACCATCCGCGTCGAGACAATCGTTTGGAGAGGATGGAGCTTGTGGAGGAGGACGCCACTATCACCCACCTGGCGAGGTACGTCATCGCCCAGGAGGGCGCCTTGGACGAGATAGTCTGGGAGTTGCAGAGGACCCGCACCGAGGTCGCAGAGGCAAAGATCCACCTGCGGGAGGGCTTAGCTCACTCCATGCAGAAGATCCAGGAGTTAGAGATGGCTTTGTATGGACCCGAGCCTGAGCCAGTCCTGGAGTTACACGATCCAGATCCGGAGGAGCCAGAGCAGGAGGCACCAGTGCCGGAGCAGGCAGCCCCGAAACCAGCGGAGTCGATGGGGTCATTTGCACCAGCCGCAGTAGGTCATCAGGACCAGTTTGCCTCGATTCCGGAGCACCCACCGGTGTATGCTCCGGGGGAGCCACAGCCGGGTTGGCTCGATGAGTGATCGAGTCTAGTCGAGTGTAGTGTCGAGACTCGAATGTCTGAGTCGCGTCTTTTTCTTCAGAGTCACCATTAGGTGTGAGTCGTAATGGATTCCTATGTTTGCTTACTCGTTTTTGGTTGTGAGTGTCTCGTATGTGTTGCATTGCCCTTAGGCACTTGTGAGCAACCATACTGCTTTATATTATATCAATAAAGTGGCTAAATAATTTAAGTTACACCCGTTTCCCCACATAAATTCTTCTACTTGTCTATGCTTTCTTCTTTTCTTAACCCTGGAGGTTTGGAACAGATGGTGAGGACACGTGGAAATGTTGGAGCCAGCGAAAGTGGAGCTAACCAGGCGGATAACCAGAATGAAGAGCCGATTCCTCAACCGCCGCAGGTCGATATGTAGAACCTGGGAGCCTTCTTGACTGCCCAGACTCAACTTATGAACACGATGGTTCAAACCATGCAGCAGATATCCAATCAAGCTGCTGTGAATGTTCAACCTGGGGGTAACCATGGACCACACCCCTACTCCAGGTTGTCGA
This sequence comes from Otatea glauca, assembly GCA_036346275.1. Classification (NCBI taxonomy): domain Eukaryota; kingdom Viridiplantae; phylum Streptophyta; class Magnoliopsida; order Poales; family Poaceae; genus Otatea; species Otatea glauca. The sequence continues at coordinate 18,235,681 of CM070713.1, forward strand.
AGTTTATGAGAACCCGTCCACCTACTTTCTCAGGTAACGCCAATCCACTGGAAGCGGACGATTGGCTAAGGACAATTGAAAGGAAGCTGCACATTACCCAGTGTGTAGGACATGAGAGGGTACTCTATGCCTCTCATCAACTCGAGGGATCGCCGCAGAATGGTGGGAAAACTTGCAGCAATTTCATGAGGACCCACAGAGTATCACGTGGGAGGAATTCACCTCGACCTTCCGCCATTACCATGTACCCGAGGGTATCATGGATCTTAAAAGGAGGAATTCGGAGCCTCAAGCAAGGCGGCGGTCCAAGGCGATTACCTAAACAAGTTCACCTAACGGCACGCTACGCACTGCAGGACGTGGCTACGGATAAGGCCGCATAATCCCGCTTCATGAAGGGATTGAATGCGTGGTTGCAGTGGGGCCGATCACCCACACATTCCCCGACTTCCAAGAGCTAGTTAACAAAGCTCTTATCTTAGAGGACAAGCGCCGAGAGTTGGATGATAACAGAAGCGCAGAATGGCGCAACAAGGAGGTCGTCGGGCAAGCAGAGGCGAGGGACGGCACCCCAACAGCTCATCCGTACATCGCCAGAGGCAATGATAGGGCACCACCGCCGCAAATCGCCCGATGGGTCGAATGTTCGCACTCGGCCAGAATCGTGGCACGCATCGAGGAACCTCTCGAGCAAAGGGGAAGACGTTGCTATCATTGCAATGAAATGGGGCATTTGCCAACAATTGCCCTAAGAAGGAGGTGTCACCCGGTCCGCTTTAACCTAGGAACACACCGCAAGGACTCCGCGCCAATCGTGAACCATGGGGCATCAACAAAGAAGAACTCCATCCCAAGGAACTGCACGAGGCCGAGTTAACCACATTTCGACGGATGAAGTCCGAACGCCACGGACGTTGTAATCGGGTAAGTTCCTAGTAAACTCGCATCACCATCGCTTTATTTGATTCCGAGCTTCGCATTCTTTTATTTCCGAGATTTTGCTGTTCAAAATGATATGGAAATAGTGAATCTTAAATGTGCTCATAGTCCAATCCTCGGATCGAACTACGATCTAAAGTAGGATGTTCTGGGGTAAGACTAATAATTAATGGAGTTGAGTTCCTAGCGAACTTAATCGTCCTTAATACCCAAACCCTGGATGTTATCCTGGGAATGGATTGGTTAACCAATCACAAGGCAGTGCTAGACTGCGGAAAAAGAGTCATATCGGTTGAGAGCCCGGATGGGAAGAAGATTGAGTTTGAAGCAAAATCAGTGCGGGATGGACAATTGATGGTCAACAACATGAAGACTGTCAACTTAGAGGAAGTTTCCATAGTCAATGAATATTCGGATGTTTTCCCGGAAGATTTACCTGGAATGCCGCCAGATAGAGATATCGAGTTTGTGATAGAGCTGGTTCCAGGGACAGCTCCCATAGCTAAGAGACCTTACAGGATGTCCACAGAGGAATTGGTGGAAATGAAGAAGCAAATTGAAGAACTGCTGGAAAAAGGATTTATAAGACCTAGTTCATCGCCATGGGGAGCACCTGTCTTATTCGTTAAGAAGAAGGACGGGAGTTTTAGGATGTGTATAGACTATCGTGCACTCAATGATGTGACGATAAAGAATAAGTATCCGCTACCCAGGATCGATGATTTGTTTGACCAGTTGAGAGGAGCAGGAGTATTCTCTAAAATTGATCTCCGATCAGGATACCATCAATTGAAGATCCGATCAGAGGATATTACGAAGACTGCATTTTTGTCAAGATATAGACACTATGAGTTTACAGTGATGTCTTTTGGCTTGACAAATGCACCAGCATATTTCATAAACTTAATGAATAAGGTGTTTATGGAATACTTGAACAAGTTCGTCGTCGTATTCATAGATGATATCCTTATCTATTCCAAGACAAGAGAAGAGCACGCCGAACATTTGAGGCTAGTCCTTGAAAAGTTGAGAGAGCAACAGTTGTTTGCGAAATTTAGCAAATGTGATTTCTGGAAGAATAAGGTTGAATTTCTTGGACACATAATGACCGCAGCATGAGTTGCGGTAGATCCAAAGAAAGTGGAGACGGTTCTGCATTGGGAGCAACCCAAGTCGGTAACCCAAATCCGTAGTTTCCTTGGAATGGCGGGGTATTACCGTCGATTCATCGAAGGATTCTCTACGATTGCGAGACCTCTTACGCAATTGTTGAAAAAAGAAAAGAAATTCTTATGGACACTTGAGTGTGAGAAGAGTTTTCAGGAGTTGAAGAGGAGGTTAACATCAGCACCTGTACTAGTTTTACCTGACGTTCATCAAGGCTTCGATATCTATTGTGATGCATCGCGTCAGGGGTTGGGATGCGTGTTGATGCAAAATAGGAAGGTAATTGCCTATGCATCGAGGCAATTGAGACCACATGAGGAGAACTATCCGACTCATGATTTGGAATTAGCTGCCGTAGTGCATACCCTAAAAATATAGCGTCATCATCTCATCGGAAATAGATGTGAAGTGTATACTGATCATAAAAGTCTTAAGTATATCTTCACATAAGCTGACCTAAATATGAGGCAAAGAAGATGGTTAGAGTTAATCAAGGATTATAATGTGGGAATTCACTACCATCCTGGTAAAGCCAACAAAGTGGCAGACGCCTTGAGCAGAAAGAACCACAGTGTAAATATGTTTGTTGGAAACAGTCAGGGAATTGTGTAAGGAATTCGAAATTAGAACTGAAATAGTACGGAAGGATCCTAGCAACCTTGGAAGTAAGACCTACCCTGGAAGATCAGATCAGGGAAGGGCAGAAGGATGACGATAAGATCAAAAGAATTAAGGGCAAAATGGATGAAGGCCAAGCAAAAGATTTCAAACTGGATGAACAAGGTACTATGTGGTTTAAAGGGCGCATTTGTGTACCGAACAAAAAGGAGTTGAAGCAGTTAATTCTGGAGGAGGCTCATGACTCCAAGTACTCAATTCATCCAGGAAGTGCAAAAATGTATCAAGATTTAAGGGAAAGATTTTGGTGGCCAAGCATGAAACGGGAAGTCGCCGAATATGTTGCATTATGTGACACATGCCAAAGAGTCAAAGCTATGCACCAAAGACCAAAGAGGCTATTACAACCCTTAAAGATACCTGAATGGAAATGGGAAGAAATTGGTATGGATTTCATAACCAGATTGCCCAGAACGCAAAGTGGATATGATTCCATATGGGTCATAGTGGATCGCTTAACCAAGGTGGCACATTTCATACCGGTAAAGACCACTTATTCCGGAGACCGGTTAGCAGAACTTTATATGGCACGGATCGTCTGCTTGCATGGAGTACCGAAGAAGATAGTGTCGGACAGAGGTACCCAATTTACCTCCAGATTTTGGGGTAAGCTACATGAGGCAATGGGGACTCGTTTGAACTTCAGTACAACCTACCATCCGCAGAGGGTTAACTAGATATTGGAAGATATGTTGAGAGCCTGCGTTTTAGCATATTCCTCTTCATGGGACAAGTGTTTGCCTTATGCTGAGTTTAGTTATAACAACAGTTATCAGGCGAGTTTACAGATGTCTCCATTTGAAGCTTTGTATGATCGGTCCTGTCGAACACCATTGAATTGGAATGAGACAGGTGAACGACATGTTTTTGGACCAGACATTCTTCAGGAAGTGAAAGAACAGATTGCCTTGATCAGGGAAAGATTGAAGATTGCACAATCAAGGCAGAAGAGTTATGCTGACAACCGTCGCAGGGAACTGAGCTTTGAACCCGAAGATTTTGTGTACCTTAGAGTCACACCTCTCAAAGGAGTCAGAAGGTTCCATGCAAAAGGGAAGCTCGCACCCAGATATGTCGGACCATTCAAGATCTTGAGCCGCAGAGGTGAAGTTGCTTATCAGTTGGAGTTACCGCAGTCTTTGGCAGGAGTGCATGATGTATTTCATGTATCACAACTGAAGAAGTGTCTTCGAGTACCGGAAGAGCAAACACCTTTGGAGGCAATTGAGCTGCAAGAAGATCTGACTTACAAAGAACATCCGATGAAGATTCTGGACGTAATGGACAGAGAGACAAGGAACAAGTCAACACGTTTCTGCGGAATTCAATGGAGCAACCATTCGGAAAGTGAAGCAACGTGGGAACGTGAAGAAGATCTGAAGAAGGAATTCCCTAACCTATTTCTGTAGACAGCCCTGAATCTCGGGGACGAGATTCTGTTAAGGGTGGGAGGTTTGTAACACCCTAATTTTTGCTCTAATTTAGATTTTGGAGTATTTTTATTTTTTTTGAATTTTTGGGAATTTATTTAAGTTTATTTGGATTTATTCAAATAGGACTTTTCTTGAAAACAATTAAATAATGGAAAAGTTTTTGCAAAGTTTTATTGAGTTCCAAATATCTCAAAGTAATTTCTGGAATTTTTCTACTATTTTAAAAGCTCCAAATGATTTAATTGAATTTCTAGAATTATTTTAAATGTGAAATGATTTAAAAATCACATGAACAGTAATGGGCCGAGCCCATTACTGTACGTGTTGCCGGCCCAACCCCGCCGAAACCCTAGCGCCGCCCCAGCCCAAGCCGTTCGATCCGGATCGAACGTCTGTGAGTGCGTCACGTCGCCTACATGCGTGAGCCTTCGGATCGTCGCCGCACGGACGCGCAGGATTGCGCCACGTCACTTCGTCCCCGCGAGATCGCCGGAGAGACGTGGGCTTTGATGGCCGTGATTTCGCGGCGCCGCGCACGCCGAGGCAGCCCTTAAGTCCCGCTGAGGCGCTGCGAGACCTTCACGCCGCGTCTTTTGACTCCTCGCACGCACGCCGAGACCCTCTCTAGCTCCTGAGCGAGCTCGCCGTAGTTGCGTCTTTGTGCCGCCGCTGTTTTTCGCCGTTTGCTTCGCCGCCAGTTTCTCTCCGCCGTCACCAAGGTCACCGGAGTAATCCTTCCGCCAAGCCGCGTCGAACGAGCCACTTCATCTCGCCGGAGAAGCCCCGCAGCGCCGTCGCCGAGGTCGTCTTCCCCAGCTCCGGCAACCTTCGCTTCTTCGCCGCCGTCAACCTCGTCGAACCGCGCCGACCGTCCGATTTGCATCGTTCGGTTCTGGTGAGTCCACGTAGCCCTTCTCTGTTTATGATTAGATTGAACCATGACCGTTAGATCTTGACGTGAACGGTAGAGATTAGATCTAGTCTCTGTAACTTGGTTACATCTCAATCCTTGGATCATTTTTGGACGTGTAGGATTGAGCCACGTCGCGCCATGAGCAGTAAACCGCTCGGGTACCGTGGGCCGTTAGATTAGATCTAAACGGTAGAGATTGGATCTGGTTTTGCCCTAAGGATCCGCGCCGTTCAGATTTGAACGTGCGGCGGAGATGGCACCGCACTCGCCAAATCACGTGTTGACGCGCGGGCATTTTGATCGGGCGAGACCGATCCACCGCCGATTTCGGTGCACCGTCGCGATTGCGCCGCGTGTCGTCGCATGAACCGAGACGTCGCGGTGGCGGCGCGGTGCTGGCCGTTGGATCTGAGCGCGCCGTTGGATGTGCGACGCTTGGAGGCGCGGAGCCGAGACGTCGCCGCGTTGGATGCGTGGCTGACCGCTGGATGCGCGACGCGTGTTGCACGCATCTCGGTGCGCTGCGGTGCGCGTGAGGAGATCTGATCGTTGATTCAACGAACGGCTCGGATCTTGCCGCGTGGCTACACTGTTCTGTGAACCAAGTCCACGGTGGACCAGAGCCGAACCGTGGACCCAGTCCATAGACCAGAGCGACGTGGCAGCCTCTGGGCGTGCCACGTGTCAAGCTGACGTCATAAATATTTTTATATATAAAAATATTTCGACCGAAATTCATTTCTGTGCTGACGTCATCATGACGCGGTGCTGACGTCATAAAAGCGAATTTCCAGTATAAAAATATTTCAGAAAAATCGGATTTCCTTAATTTCTGTATTTTCAGATTTTATTCAAACTTCAAATGACTATAACTTTTGCATTTTAACTCGGATTTGGGTGATTCAAATTTCTAAAAATTCATAAAATTGTGAGCTATTTAATGGTGAATTTTATTTGAATTTTTGAGGTCATATAGTCTTCTGTATTAGCTATTTATTGCATATTTTATTTGTACGCGTAGACGCAAATTTGCCGAAAAGTTTCGAGGAAGAATTCGTCGCTCAAGACCAAGCTTCGGAACAAGACCAGCAACTCTTTGAAGGCAAGTGATGCTTTGATCATTTTGATCCCAGGTTTTAAAATGTAGTTTATGCTTTGAAACTATGCATGCTTATTTATTTAAAATGAATTTAAATTAATTTGGGATAATGTAGTTAATCAACCCATTTTGTTATGCCACCTTGAATTATTAATTGTATGCCCTAAACCATTGTCACCCTAAGTTTGATTATATTAGTTGGATGCTAATATTGTGCCAACACGGGAGGCTAGACCGTGAGTAGATGCTTAGCCTTGCAACGAATCATGAGTGATCTTTCTGAAAAATGCTACAATACTGATTAAAGACATATTGAATGTATTTTGAAAAGTGGTGTGATGATGCCACATGATGAGATTGAGGTACAATGACTGTGTGGTTCTGTCATCGATGTTGAGTTATTGCCGCATGTGTTGCACAATAATCAATCGGGTGGGAAATGATTTAGATCGGGGCAAGTGGCAAGAGGTCAGTGTGCACAGTGGGCTGTGTGGCTTTGGGTTGATGAGTGATGTGAGTCTGTGTGCCACATTGGGTGTGTGCCACTGTTGAGTGTTGGAAGTCTTGCCTTGGTCGCTTAAGGACTTCACCTTGCAAGCCTTTGATCCGAGTCACCCGCATAACCACATGTCCGATATGGGACAGACCTAGTTGACTAGGGTTCGATATCTTTCCTCCGATACTCGGGGTGACAAAGACACGTGGGTGTATCTCGTGGGGAGCGTGCACTGTGCTACGGCTTGGTGCCCATCCAACGGTGATTGGCCGGTCCTATACTTCGCTCTCAGTGAGGGAAGTGATAGTGAAGGCAATACTGAGAGGTTCTTTAGTTAAGGTAGAAGTTCTGAAAAGCTTTGTTGCGGACAATCACCTGTGTGGTGAGCGGCTGTATCTTGTGGGTAAAGTGTACAACCTCTGCAGAGTGTCAAAACTATTCGAATAGCCGTGCTCACGGTATTGAGCATTGCTCGGGGATTACAGTCAATGGGTAGATTTTCATAAACAAAATGTGGAAGGGGTGGCTGTGTGCCAAGTGTTAAAAATGAACTGTTAAGGCTGTGTGCCGAGAATCTTCGAAGAAAAACCATTTGAAGAAATTAGTATTACTTATAACTGTTCCACTGCTTTAATCTAAATAAGATACTGGTTTAAAAATGCTGTTTGATGCAAAAGAACCATTTAAGCCAACCCTTGGGATAGTAATAGCGCTGCATTCTGTGCATTACTTGTTGAGTGCCTTGTGTACTCACCCCACCTTGCTTATCAACCCCAACATCAGTGGAGGAGACTACACCAGTTTGGGAGGAGGAGTACATCGAGGATACGAACAACTAAGGGGCAAGCCCAGTCGGTTGCCAGTGGCAAGATGAAGGCTTCCACGACCTTTACTTATGTTCCGCTGCTATTTCTTTACTTTGAATAATGTAAGCCCTGCGTGGCTGACTTATCTGTAAGGAGACCATAAGGTCGTACAACTCGGTTTATATACATGTTTGCACTATTTATTCTTATATCCTTGTGAGTGTCTCGTGATGTGCAACCTCGTATGATCAGAAAAGTGCTAGCGTGATTCGGATCGCATGTAATACACAGAGGGTCCGGATTTGCAGATTCGGGTCCCGACAGCAAGTTTCTAGAGACGTTTTGCTGGGTGCATAAAGATTAGGCCATCTCTAGTGGGGTGCATTATTTGAGGTGGACGTAGAAAAAAATGCTTAAGTGCATTATAAAGGGGTATAGACAGAGGATTTCGTATCTAAGTCCTGTTTGACTAGCTTTGATGACGTGTGCTGTTCCACTCTTATTTAGGCTAGGTATCACCATCTTAAAGTACTAACCTTGAATTTGCTCAGGATATTGACGACGAAATTTTGTTCATCTAAAAGAAACTGTTAGAGATAACTCTAATATCTCATTTTATCGTAACTTTTGATTTTATTTAAATAGATTTTTAGTCTAAGTCTTCAACAATTCGGACACTTTTGACTATTAAAGCAACACCACTATACATGTAATCTATAGTGGAATGTTTTTCGGTGGTTTTTTTTCGTAAAAGATTTTTCTATATTAAATCTTATCTTCAATTATTTTAATGTGCTTCTAATGCTAATAAGTAATATTAGAATCTAAGATTTTCACATCAAACCGACTGCCCATGAGGATACTCCTAGGGACATCACCCACACGGCAACATTGCACGTGTTCTGGGAATTGAATAGCTTGGCTGGGGCGGTTTGTTCTGGGAAGCTTGGCTCTACCGTGAAGAACCCGTGAAGGGATAAGGTCTGACGTGAAGGATAAGGCTGACTGAGTCAAAAAGAAAAAAAAAAACAGGTCGAAATTTGCTAAGTGCATTCGAAGCGTCACAAGAAGATTAGTTTTCTCTATTTTCAGTACCGACCATATATTTTTAATCTACAATTTTATTCTTTACTATTTCATCTACTAAATTTAACATTGAGAAATTCGATGGCAAGATCAGTTTTTAAATATGGAAGGTTCAAATGAGAGCTGTTCTTAGTGAGCATGAGGAAAAAATTGCTTTTTACCCCGGTGACTGTTCTAGTACCAACAAAAGTGAGATTTTATTGCAATTCTAATTATTTAGAAGTATTCATGCGTAGTTTAGTCCATTATGCCTGTTATTTTGTGCTCATATTATTGGCAGATTTCATCGCAATTTATGCGAGATTAATCATGGGCATTTTCTTCAACGTTTCATCGTCTGTTTATCATTGGTGATTTCTTAGAAATTTATTCGACGTTTCATCGTTGGTTTTCTTCGACATTTCATCGTCAGTTTCTTTGACGATTTATCATCTACTTTGGAAAAAATGTCTGCTGAGGAGACAACTGAATTTTGTGTTTCATCATCGTTATTTTGGTGTTTTATTCACCATTTGAATACATTGAACTATTATAGAGGTTTTGGCAACGTTAATTTGAAACTTGATGATACCCAACTGGTAGCATTATACTCTTCGGAGTTTTACCAGTGAAGGTTTGTGAAAGGACAGGGGATGTCGCCTAGAGGGGGGGTGAATAGGCGATTAAAAACTTTGTAACTTAAATGCAATGGAATAAAATATGCACTAAATAAAATCTCCCGAAGTTTCTGAACAATCCGGAGTGTCCGGTTATTCAATCCGGATACTCGGATAGTCCGGACCGTCCGGTATTCAATCCGGATACTCGGATAGTTCAATCTCGAGGACTTAACCCGAGTGTCCGGGTATTCAATCCGGATACTCGGATTATCCGGACTGTCGGTTCGAGGATTCTGATACTCGGATTGAGGATCTCAAGAGAGATTTTAAATCCTGCAATTTTTCAACAATCTACTTGAACACAAAAGATCTTAATGATGTCGTACACGAGGGTATAGAAGATCCGAGCCAAACACAACAAAAGAGTAGATCGGGCTCCCAAGATTCAAAACCAAATACTAAAGCAAGAGTAAGAAGCAAACTTGGAGACAATGATTTTTCACCCAAGTTCGGATCCTTGAGGGGATCCTACGTCTCCGTTGAGGCGGCTCGGTCACACTTGAGCCGGGGTCTCTTTCAACCCTCTTCCTCCCGGTGTTGCACAAATGCACTCGCCGGTCTTCACTCCTTTGATTCCTTCCCTTACGGAGGCGGAACCGCCTTCACAAACTTCCCACGGCCAACCACACAAAGCTCCGGTGGCTCGTGGCGACCTCCTAGCCGCCTAGGAGTCCTCAACCTCCAAGAGTAACAAATGCTCACGAAGAACAAGCTTGGAGATGAAATCAAGTGCTCAACCAACTCAAAACTCACTCTCCAAACTCTTCCCAACCCTTCTCACAAGGGGATCACTTAGATCTAAGGGTAAAAGCTCCCTCAAAGCCCCCACACACCCTCAAAATCCACACCAAAAGCCTCACCAAAAAGCTCTCTCAAAAAGAGGGAGGAAGGGCTATAAATAGACCTCCCCAAAAAACTAGCCGTTGGGGGCAACTCTGCACAATCCGGAGACTCCGGATTTCAATCCGGATACTCCGGATTGACTGAGAAGGGCTAACAGAGAGACTCAACCCGGAGAGTCCGGATAAATGTCCGGATACTCCGGATTATCCGGATAGTCCGGACTAACTCCGGATTGTCCGAATCAGCACTGAGCAGCTCGACGAAAACGAGCATAACTTTTGACTCCGGACTCCGATTTCAGAGATTTTGGACTCTCCCGAAAGCTAAGAACGAGGGCTACACAAATAACAAGGTCTCACTATCCAAAACTCAAAGGATAACCACAGATTTCACAAAGAAACCAAGAGAGACCTACAACCCTCACTTTCCGGCACTACCAACACCACTCTCTTTCTAAGATTCACAAGGATGGATCACTTGAGCACTTGACACATCTAAAAGTCATTCGACATCGCATCCCTCTTAATAGTACGGCAATCCTTAGACTCAAATTAAATCAAAGATAATATAAGTCTAGAACTAGTCACTTGCCGTCTTCTTTCTTGATGTCGATGCATGAAGACCTTCACCATATAATTGATGACATCTTCGCTTTGTCCAACTCGACTCGATTCACCTCATGAGACTCTCGTCCTATCAACCTTGACTTGATCATCCTCTCTCGACGATCTCCACGCCAAGTTGCTCTTGACTTAGTCCTCAGCTCTTGGTGACACCGCCGTCTTGTTGACCTCGGCTTAATGATCATCCTCCAAGATACCTTGGTCATCATACACAGACGGGACCTAATTCTTTCCAAACTACTCATGAAAGACATTAGTCCCAAAAGCTCAATAGATATGAATAAGTTGATATTTGTGAGCAGTTGATTACAACAAGTGTTTCATATAAAGAAGCACAATATAAATGGAAACACTTGACATAAGAAATGTTCTCTACTAAGTACATCATGATGAATATGTAATTGATCTATATGCACTAGAGAGATAATTGCCAATATGATGAATCAATTAAATCATGGCAAGGATCACATACTTTACTTAAATAAAGCACATGATAGAATATACACGAATTGTACATGTGCAAATAATATTTGGAGTAAGAGTAAATATGTGATCCAACACTAGATAAACTTCACTAAGAGAATTGCATGAGAAGATATACAAATAAAACATGCATGCACCAAGTCAATCTATAGCAATATGAAGTTTAACTCTAGTTAATACATGCATACCATAATGAACTCAAATGAATATATATGCACAAATAAATATGACATGAACCAATGTGCATATATATAATCAACATGCTACTTGGAGTTCACTATGCATTTGCACAAAAGGAATGCAATAACAAATATAGAATAGATACCAAAATTGCATACCTTATCTTTGCTTAACCTTCCTATTTGATTTTCCTCTAAATAGATGAGACTGATACTCAACTAGGCAATAACAAGTTAGTCTCATAGCAATATAATCATATTAGAGGTTTGTCATTTGCTAAGCACTAAGTTAAGCATTTACTTAATTTACATAGATTGTCATTATGAGTGTTTGTCATTAATCACCAAAATAACATTCATTAATCACCAAAATAACATAAGTGCCTAGATGCACTTTCAATCTCCCCTTTTGGTGATTTATGACAAACCTATTATCAATTGCACCAAATGACAATATTAAGATATTTTAACATTAAAACAAGCATAAAGATACAATAAGAGATCATACTTACAAATCATCCCTTTTGTCAATCGATTAGGGACAATTGATAATTCCATAAATTCTCCCCTTTTGTCATTAATCCCAAAAGGTGCTTAAAAGATTCTTATTGTTTATTCAATAAAATCTGTTCTCCCCTTGATTGCACACTCAATAAAAAGATTAGGAGAAATAAAATAAAAATAAGGAGCTAGTAATAGGACAATAATATTAAGCTCCCCCTAAATCTAGGCAAGATATGATACCAATTATTTCCAAGATTTAGGTAATAGATTTTTCTAGTTATACCAAATTAAAGAAGTCATGATTCTTAGGATATAAGTGATGCTTAAACATGACACACGAATATGATTTCACATATTCTTTAAACATCAAGATCATATAGCAAATTTATAATTTAAGCACATGCTTATGATCAAATCAAAATCTTAACAATCAAGATCATATAAAGAAGATTACACAAGTAGGAATTGCTTATATGATCACAAGATGTATACAAGATCATGAATCAAGGTTGTATAAGTAAGATGCACTTTCATGATCAAGAATTTCATAAACTTATCAAGGGCATACCTCTTTGCAATGTGTCACCCATATGTACCTTTTAGTTCTTGATAACTCCAAATGCAAGTTAGATGACACTTCAAAACAATTTAGGATTAGAGGATACCTCTTGAAAGATACCAATTAATCATATCAATTGAAAAATACAACACCATTTAGAATAACACAATTTAGCATAATGGTGTGCACAGACATTATTGAATATGGTCAGAAAAGAAACACGTCCCTTTGTCGATTCTTGTCCACCGCATGTTCGAATTGGTCATGATCACCGCGCCGGTCTTAGATCCTCGTACTATGGAGCTCCTCTCCATTTCCTTCATCCCACCGTCGAAGATGACCCTTTTCCAATACCTTGAACATCAATAGACAAGCACACGATTTAGGGAACAAATATCTTTTAATTTGACCCAAGTTAGTTTGATAATGTCTAAGTACAACATGCATGATATATATGATATACAAGACAATACTCTTTGCATGCAATTTTAAAACAACTTGAAGATATCAATTGAAGATTTTATTACACCACTTGACAATGAAAATATTTGAAACTCATTCAAATTTGATCTTGACATCCACTTGTAAGAGAGACAATGAGTAAAACACATTCAACCTCACTCTTGAGCTTACAAGGAAATTTTCTCTTTCCATAATAAACTCAAGTTATGCAAGAGAGAAAACATTTTGAGGCTAAGTTACAATTAAATCCAATTTCCGAATAACTTAGCCAAAAGATGCACTTTCATTGGAATGAAAACTTAAATAGATATGCTCCACTTAGAAGCTTGGAGCAATGAATAAGTTCACTTAGTTTTCATCTTGAAAGGCTTGCCAAGATGCCAATTTAAAACTCTTAAAATCTCAAAAGATTCAAATAGCAGCACAAAGTCGATTATAACTTTTAAACTATTGCTCAAATACAAAAATCATCAACGCGAACAGATCCGACTCAAATCCTCTTCGAGGGCTATGAAGACCGAATATTGATTTGAGCAAAGGAGAAACCCAAAAATAGGATGAACAAGATATTGCAAGAAAGTATAGATAGCAATTTGAATTTGGGCCGAAGCATACAACCGGATACTCGGTGTTTTTGATCCGAGTGTCCGGATAATCCGGATACTCGGATATATTACCCGATACTCGGGTTGTTCACTTCATCCCTAAAATCAACATTTTGAATTTGGATCAAATCTTGATCAAATGAAGTCCAATAGCCATAAGATTTTGCGAAATGATCCATGAACATCCAAGAGACTTTTTCCAAAAGGATTTTCTCAAATATCACTCTCCAATCAAAAATAGGTCATTAGAAGCATTGGAGGTTTAGTTTTGACACTAAGTCAAATAAAGTCAACAATCTCGCAAATGAGTTCAAATAAATTTGAGAATTTTTCAGATATGAACTCCATATGTGAGAGAAGGTTTTATAACAAAGATTTTCAATAAATAAATTTCATTTTGAGAAATATGATGAAATATGCATATGAAACACATAAAACATTAAGATTTTCACCAAATCCTCAAAATGGAACCAAATGAGTTTTGAATGGTAATATGCACTTATATGGCTTCATATGATTTAGAGAGATGTTTATAAGCCTATTTGCATAATTAAATCCATTCAAATCGTAAATCCAACTTAATGCAAGAGTATGCCAAATAAGATCGAAAGAGAGAAAAGGCATAACTATTTCAAATTAAGTTGAAATTATTTGAAATTAGGCATAAACATTATTTAGACTCCCAAGAAACTTTTCCAAAAGAATTTTCCAAAAGGAGTCTCCAATCAAAAGATATGCCAAATTTTGATTTGTAGGCATGATTTTTACTCAAAGAGAAGAAAATCAAAACTTTTCAAATTGAGTCCAAATGGTTTGAAACTTTCCAGAAATAAACATTGGACTATTTAGAAGGTTTCACAATAAGAATTTCATTAAAAGAAATTTTCGTTCAAAAGATATGACAAAATGCGCTTTGTAGGTTTGAAAAGAAACTGAATTTTCACCAAATGCTCAAAATGCATTCCGGATTGAAATTTATGGAGATTTGAACTTTCATAGCTTTGTATGAGTAAGAAATACTATTTCAATCCAAGATATGCAAATAAATCCAATTCAAATAGCGAAATCCACAAAATGCAATAACGGGTCATTTTGGGTCAAATGGATGACTTTGAAAAAATTCAAATGGCTATAACTTTTGAACGGTTGGTCGTTTGGAAAAACTTTGAACTAAAGAAATGCTTAAAATGACCAACCTTATGAGTTTTGTATTGACCACTTTTTCAAACTCCAAATAGATATTGCTTTAGAAAAATTTGAAGTTAAATGCAAAAGCAAGATCACAAAGATCTTTTTAGGCCAAAGTTTGACTTTTAGCTTCTAGCCAAGGGTTAGATACTTGAAAACATTTGAAATACATTTGAAAACATTTTAGAAGACTATTTTCATAAGATTTTGCATTTCAAACAAATATTTTGCTTTTAACCCTTTTTGAAGCAAGTTAAATAGGAAATAGTTTTTCATAAAAAGCCTCAAAATACAACTCAATTTGGATTTCATGCAATTTCAATTTCCATGGCTTAGAATTGATTATCAAGATGGTTTCTAGCCAACATTTATAATGAAATCCAACTTGAATGCTAAGATTTGAGCAAAATGCTTGAATAAGCTATTTTAGTTCAAACCAAAACTTTTTCGACTAAAATTGATTTCAATATAGAATTTTCATTTTGAAAGCTTGTAAAACATTTGAAATACATATTAGAATACTTTTACAAAGCTTTTCACAATTTTGGGCCTTTTAAACATAAGATTTGACTTTTGACCAAAATGGTCCTTTTGAAATAGCTATTTGTAAAACAAAGCCAAATATTTCAACACAAGATTCAAATGAAGGATAAGATGAGATATAGAGATTTGAATTTTGTGTATGAGTCTAAGATACCATTTTGAACCAAGATACTACACAAGATCCGGTCCAAACGGAGAAACTCACTAAGTGCAATAGTATGACTATTATGGGTCAAATATAGTTTTTCGGCGAGGTTCAAAATCAAATAACTTTCACTAGGTTGGTATTTTGAAAGTCTTTTGAACACAAGAATTGTTAAGAATGACCAACTCTAGGATTTTCGTTTTGGAATTACTTTCAAATTCATTTTACATTTAATACTATGAAAATTATAAGTTTAAATCCAAAACAAGATACTACTATCTAGATTTTGATCATGAAACTCATTTTCTTTTCAAAATGGATTTTGTGAAGCCAAAACCTTTGAAAAACATTTCAAATATATTTGTATACATTTTGCAACTAGTTTTTCACAAGAATACTAATGGTATACAAAATTTTGACTTTTGGCTAAATGGCTTGATTTTGAAAATATATATTTGCACTTATATAAATATGGGCACATGTAGGGATGTAATATACATGGTTATGATTTAGCACTCCCCCTTAATGTGCCACTATCCCAAACTTACTCAAGATTGCAATCAAAACAACTAATAAGCATGAGCAAGCATATAATCAAGCAATCTAAATTGATTTTCATGAATAATGCAATATAACCTACACAAGGCTATAAGCTATAAGAATCAATTTAAATACTTGTTACCCGAGATGGCATTGGTTTATGATTGAAGTGAATGTCTTCAAGCTTGGCTTCCTTTTTCATATGATGAAATCATCCTCTTGATTGAGCCAAAGCTTCCAATGCATCTCCAAGCACCTACAATTCTTTTAGGCACTTGTTGGTACCCAATTTTTGTTGGGTCCAAAAATGTTAGTCACAATAGATTTAGGAACCCAAATGGCCCTAACATTAATAGTCTTAGGTGAACTATCATGACTAGCAATGGATTTGCGATTGTTATTACTCCTAAGCGAATTATTGGAATTGAATTGAGGAGGCTTAGGAGTTTTAGCATTTTTAGCAAATCCATTTCTAGTTTGATCCTTTCTAAGCACATAATAATCATTACAATGCAAGGGCTTAGAAGATCTAGCAAATCTAGCAAATGGTTTGCTATTGTTATTTTCCTAAGCACATGATCAACATGATTTTTCTTGGTCTTAGGAAGTCTAGCATTTTGAGCAAACACATTTCTAGATTCATTTCTCTAAGCAATTGAATATCATAATTTTGCAAATACTTGGGAGAATCGACAAACTTGGCAAACACATTGCCATTTTTGTCTTTCCTAAGCAAATAATGATCATTGACAATAATAGGCTTAGGGATGATACCTTTGGGACAATCCTTACCGATGTGTCCCTTTTTCCGACAATTGTAGCAAGTAGGCTTTGAGCGTCTCTTCTTCTTCTTGACTTGCTCTTTGTCGGTTTGCCTCATTGTTGATGGTTGTGGCTTGATCTCCACTTTATTAGGGCACACGGAGGCGAGGTGTCCTTCTTGTTGCAAGCAAAGCACTTGATGATCTTGAATATCTTTCGTTGTGCCTTGTCTTGCTAGTCTCCTCTTGGAGATGTAGCAGAGTCCTCGCTTATCTTGAGGCGCCCTTGGCTTGCTCAAGATCTCATCGAGAACGGCTTTTCCTTTACGCACTTCTTTAAGTCATTTTCTAATCTAATGACTTGGGCCTTGAGCTCCTTGTTTTCCTCTACAAGATTAGTCTCACAAGACATAGAGGAAGTAGAAGCAATATTTGTATTTGAGCAACAAGGCTTATCATCACTAGAGATGGACATATTAATTTTAGATGAAATGCTAGAATTTGAAGTTAAGCATGGCATATCATCAATTAAATCACATGTAATTCCTATGTCCACCTTAGGCTTATGAATTTCTTTGGAAAGGAGGGATTCATGATTTTCTTGAAGCATGTTATAATCATTTTGAAGTGATTCATGTTCAAGCTTCAAAATTTTATATTTCTTTTTCTCCTTTCCAAGACATTTATTGAGCTCCTCTAGCAAATTCATAAGTTCATCATAAGTGAGCTCATCATCATCATCGTCACTTACCTCATTCTTACCTTTCGCCATGAAGCAACGGATTTGTGATGGAAGAGCATCTTCATCGTCACTTGAGGCGGAGGTTGAGGTTGATGGAGATGTCGGTTCTTCATCACTTGAGCTTGAGGTGGAGCTTGATGTTTCATCTCCCGACATCTCTTCCTTAGTGCAATCCTCAATAGAAGTGGATGATTCAAATAGTTCTTGAAGCTTTATCCACATTTCATGAGCGCTCTTGAGATTGCATATTCTATCAAAGATTTCATCGCTCACAACACAAAATAAAACATTAGTAGCTTGAGCGTCGAGATGTAGGCATTTCCTCTCTCCTTCGGTTGGAGCAACTTCATTCAACGGAGAGGAAAAGCCGACATCTACGATCCACCATATTTGGGGGCTCATGGATTTAAAATGAGAAGTCATAATTAATTTCCATGAAGCATAATTTGTGCCATCTAGCACAAGTGGATTATGTGAGTGTTCTAATCCTCTAGTCGACATCCTTTACTCTCTAGACGGTTAAGTCTAATAAAAGAGAGACCTAGCTCGATACCAATTGAAAGGACGGGATGTCGCCTAGAGGGGGTGAATAGGCGGATTAAAAACTTTGTAACTTAAATGCAATGAATAAAATATGCAGCTAAATAAAATCTCCGAGTTTCTGAACAATCCGGAGTGTCCGGTTATTCAATCCGGATATCTCGGATAGTCCGGATCGTCGGTATTCAATCCGGATACTCGGATAGTCCAATCGAGGACTTAACCCGAGTGTCCGGTATTCAATCCGGATACTCGGATTATCCGGACCGTCCGGTTCGATTCGGATACTCGGATTGAGGATCTCAAGAGAGATTTTAAATCCTCGCAATTTTTCAACAATCTACTTGAACACAAAAGATCTTAATGATGTCAATACACGAGGGTATAGAAGATCTGAGCCAAACACAACAAAAGAGTAGATCGGGCTCCCAAAGATTCAAAACCAAATACTAAAGCAAGAGTAAGAAGCAAACTTGGAGACAATGATTTTTCACCCGGTTCGGATCCTTGAGGGATCCTACGTCTCCGCTGAGGCGGCTCGGTCACACTTGAGCCGGGTCTCTTTCAACCCTCTTCCTCCGTGTTGCACAAATGCACTCGCGGTCTTCACTCCTTTGATTCCTTCCCTTACGGAGGCGGAACCGCCTTCACAAACTTCCCACGGCCAACCACACAAAGCTCCGGTGGCTCGTGGCGACCTCCTAGCCGTCTAGGAGTCCTCAACCTCCAAGAGTAACAAATGCTCACGAAGAACAAGCTTGGAGATGAAATCAAGTGCTCAACCAACTCAAAACTCACTCTCCAAACTCTTCCCAACCCTTCTCACAAGGGGATCACTTAGATCTAAGGGTAAAAGCTCCTCAAAGCCCCCACACAGCCCTCAAAATCCACACCAAAAGCCTCACCAAAAGCTCTCTCAAAAGAGGAGGAAGGGCTATAAATAGACCTCCCAAAAACTAGCCGTTGGGGGCAACTCGCACAATCCGGAGACTCGGTTTCAATCCGATACTCGGATTGATTGAGAAGGGCTAACAGAGAGACTCAACCCGGAGAGTCCGGATAAATGTCCGGATACTCCGGATTATCCGGATAGTCCGGACTAACTCCGGATTGTCCGAATCAGCACTGAGCAGCTCGACGAAAACGAGCATAACTTTTGACTCCGGACTCCGATTTCAGAGATTTTGGACTCTCCCGAAAGCTAAGAACGAGGGCTACACAAATAACAAGGTCTCACTATCCAAAACTCAAAGGATAACCACAGATTTCACAAAGAAACCAAGAGAGACCTACAACCCTCACTTTCCGGCACTACCAACACCACTCTCTTTCTAAGATTCACAAGGATGGATCACTTGAGCACTTGACACATCTAAAAGTCATTCGACATCGCATCCCTCTTAATAGTACGGCAATCCTTAGACTCAAATTAAATCAAAGATAATATAAGTCTAGAACTAGTCACTTGCCGTCTTCTTTCTTGATGTCGATGCATGAAGACCTTCACCATATAATTGATGACATCTTCGCCTTGTCCAACTCGACTCGATTCACCTCATGAGACTCTCGTCCTATCAACCTTGACTTGATCATCCTCTCTGACGATCTCCACGCCAAGTTGCTCTTGACTTAGTCCTCGGCTCTTGGTGACACCGCCTCTTGTTGACCTCGGCTTAATGATCATCCTCCAAGATACCTTGGTCATCATACACGACGGGACCTAATTCTTTCCAAACTACTCATGAAAGACATTAGTCCCAAAAGCTCAATAGATATGAATAAGTTGATATTTGTGAGCGATTGATTACAACAAGTGTTTCATATAAAGAAGCACAATATAAATGGAAACACTTGACATAAGAAATGTTCTCTACTAAGTACATCATGATGAATATGTAATTGATCTATATGCACTAGAGAGATAATTGCCAATATGATGAATCAATTAAATCATGGCAAGGATCACAGACTTTACTTAAATAAAGCACATGATAGAATATACACGAATTGTACATGTGCAAATAATATTTGGAGTAAGAGTAAATATGTGATCCAACACTAGATAAACTTCACTAAGAGAATTGCATGAGAAGATATACAAATAAAACATGCATGCACCAAGTCAATCTATAGCAATATGAAGTTTAACTCTAGTTAATACATGCATACCATAATGAACTCAAATGAATATATATGCACAAATAAATATGACATGAACCAATGTGCATATATATAATCAACATGCTACTTGGAGTTCACTATGCATTTGCACAAAAGGAATGCAATAACAAATATAGAATAGATACCAAAATTGCATACCTTATCTTTGCTTAACCTTCCTATTTGATTTTCCTCTAAATAGATGAGACTGATACTCAACTAGGCAATAACAAGTTAGTCTCATAGCAATATAATCATATTAGAGGTTTGTCATTTGCTAAGCACTAAGTTAAGCATTTACTTAATTTACATAGATTGTCATTATGAGTGTTTGTCATTAATCACCAAAATAACATTCATTAATCACCAAAATAACATAAGTGCCTAGATGCACTTTCAGTTTGAGATGAAGTTTTAAAGTGCAAGAAGGAGTTTGTTTTCTGCGTGGATACTACAACGTTGTTTTTGTTGTCTTTGCTCGATATGAGGGGTCTACTGTGATCTATACTCCATTGATGGCACCGGGGTTTTCTTTCATCTTGATATTTTTACAGAAGCAATTTTTAACAATGTCATGGAATTTCAATAGTCAGGTTGTTTGCCGAATTTTATGTTCCATGTGGAGTATGTTACAAATTCATGTTATATGTTATTCGCTATCAATCCAGCACCCCAGGTGATGGCTTGGCTTATGCCGTTTGATGATTGAGTGTTTATTTCAGGAGGTCAGTTGCATAAACTCAGACTTTTCTGGGTTTATGAATTCTTGAAGACCCAGATTTCTTCGTCTGTTTTGTTGATAGCTATGTATTTGGAATGACTGTTACAGTCTTTCCCTTGACCTAGTGTTGATTTGTTTAATCTTACTTTATGAGAAGTATTGGGATAAGATTGTTCTAGTCTTTGTCTTTTGCACTACAAGAGTTTGGATTGATTGTTCCAATCTTTTTTGTTCAGTAGTCCTTTAGACTTTCAACGCACTTGTATTTATGGTGCTTAATTACCCTTCGGGGTTTTGTAGAAACATTTTCGTTATAGATTTTGAGTTAAAGGGAAGGTTTGCTAGAGATAACTCAAATATCTCAACTTACCGTATCTTTTTGTTTTATTCAAATAGATTGTTAGTCCAAATCTTCAACAACTAGGACTCTTTTTGCTATTTAAGCCACACCCTTATACATGTAATCCTTGAACCATTATAGTAGATTGTTTTTGTGGTTTTTTTGCAAAGATTTTTTTACGTTAAATCTTATCTCCAATTATTTTGCTGTACTTCTGATCCTAGCAGAAACCATCAGATTTGCTCCGCATGTTGTACTTTTCGATAAATTTTTAGCTATAACCCAAAGCTGCAACTTAAATGTTTCAACATGCGATGATTTACAGGGTGGTATCTCGCTGGAAAGAGTTAGAATTCCTGAACCTAAATGCCTGTAAGAAAATCTTTGATAAAGGAATTGAAGCTGTTACCAGTCTTTGTACAAATCTTTGGGCCCTTTCTATCTATTGGATTGTGGGTACATCACTTGCTGAATGTTTGATTTAGTGTACATAACTTAGTCTTCTAATTGTTGGACATTTTGCTGGCTTAGACTGACAGACGCAAGCATTAGACACACCGTGAATGTTAGACAATATCCTAGATTGCCTATATTGTCTTATATAGGTTTTCCTTTTGTACTCCAAAACCGAATTTAATACAATCAGGAGATCCGATCGATCGATATCGGTCACGGCCAAGAGGGAGGGCGAACGGCGGGCGGCGTCTGCATCATGACCGGCACGGAGTGGAGGCCGGCTCGGAGGAGGTTGGAGCTCATGGAAGAGAATGCGGCCGGCTGAAGGCAAGCATCGCAGCCGAAGCAGGAGCAGAGGCGAACAGATCAGAGGAGGCTGGCAGAGCAGATGGTGTCCGAAGAAGAGCCGGCTGGAGGCGGTCCTACAGGTAATGTAACCTCGGGCGGAGGCGAGCGACGCCGACAATGTCCTTCGACACGAAGCCGGAGACTGGAGGAGCGACGATGTGGCGTCACAGACAGAGAGACTGCCGTCCAAGAGTTGCGAGCGACGGCCAGCCAGGAGGAGCCACATCATCGGCGGGCCCAAAGTCGACGGCAACAAGTGGCCGGCCTAGGGCGGCAGAGCTTGGTCGCGCCAAGGCTTCAGAGGCGATGTCAGGCTACTAGAACAGGAGTGAAGGTCAACGAAGAGTAGCAGCGTTGTGGTCGGCCGGTGATGAGGCCGAAGAAGAACGAAGTCAACAAGGACGAGCGGTGGCGTCGTGCACCTGAAAGACGAGTGGGAAGAGCTCGCCGAAGAGACCAGCCGCCGGAGGTAGCTGCCCCAGAGTGGATGCTGCTCCTCCCAGGGGCAACAGCAGCAGAAGACGAATGGCGGACGTGCAACGCTGGTAAACCTAACCCTAAACTTAGCGCTCTGATGCCATATTATGAATAGCACTTGTTGTATTCAATATGAGGCCAGTAGGTCAGAATATATAGAATATATGAGGATACAAAATGAAAACCTATATAAGACAATACCTAAATAAGAAAAACTTATATATAGAAAGTCTGTGTAAGACCATATATCTATATCCTTAACAAGACCTACCTGTCAGTCAAAACTCCTCAAGGCCTTACCCATCCACAGAGATCCTAGTTGGAAACAAACCTCCCAAACAAGCTCTAAAGGAGTT
The DNA here is from genome assembly GCA_036346275.1 of Otatea glauca. Lineage (NCBI taxonomy): Eukaryota > Viridiplantae > Streptophyta > Magnoliopsida > Poales > Poaceae > Otatea > Otatea glauca. Next base: position 18,258,532 of record CM070713.1, read on the forward strand.
GTACACCTGCCATTGGGGGAAAATAAGAGTGACCCCACTTCATATGCTGGGCCCTTCCCTCGTTGGCTAGCATATCTTTGACTTCTATAACCCATATTTACTGTTAGCAATTTCTGTTCTTGTGTCAAACAAATAAAACATTTATACCACTTTACTTTCAAAAAAAAAATTATCGCTGTGCTTTTTTCTGTTGTGGTACGTATATATATGAACTGATTTTGTTCAATCGAATCACAGTTTCAGTTGCAATATAATCCTATGAAGGATTTCGTTTTTATATTTTTCCATGATGTTTACATTAGTTTCTTTGTGTGAAGTTTTCCGTCCATATGTATTGTAATTGCTGTGAAATTTAAGTACCTCGCCTATTTTGTGAAAACTCCCAGAACAATAGATCATTTCTCATTTCTTTTTGTAATCATGTCACACTACTGATCGAGTCAGTCATTCCTTCTGCAGTTCACTTCTGCGTAACGTATTCTAATCTACTGATCCATTATTCGACTTGAATACATCCTACTGCTTAATTTTGTTGATAATGATATATTCCACTGTAATATACATGGCATATGAGATTTGGAGCTCGGCGAGAGGGCAAAATTACATTTACGTGCCAGGATCAGAGGTTTGCATATACAAGTTCAGACACTGTGAATTCATTGTGTGGGATGTTAAAGTTGTAAGTCGCCATCGTTCGCCTGTTGAATAACACAAGTAGGAAGCTCGAAGCTGGGTGTTGCAAAGACTGGATCTTCAGATTGCTCTCTAGTCTATACCGCTTCAATGGACTGGACGGCAGGATTTCCTTTTAGTACAATATTGTTTACTGTCAGTGTAGCCTTTTGTCGACAGATTACGGATTAACAGATGAACCATATGGCAGTAAAGTAGTCTGGTTCTTCTCCTTCCGTACCAAATTCACACCCCCCAAAATCCTTCAATTTCTTGCAAGTTGTCCATATACACAAGGTGTTCGATGAATTGCATGTGGGAACCTAGGTGGCTTGTTTTGTACAGTTATTTGATTATTTCTTCCTCTACCTCTTTGGAGCTCAGAAGTTTTAAGCGACATTTTGTCACAACAGTTGGCACTATGAGTTGGGAAGTTTATGGTATCATAGTACACGTCTACACAGCTGTGGTACTAAAGTTTCACGCACCACCAAATATCTCAAGCAAAATTGCCTAGAGTCTGTGTTTGCACCAAAATTCGGCAAGTTAATCTAAATCAAGCAAATAAAATTAAAGATACGGAAACTAACGGAGGTTTGGAAAGAATCCGAGATGTTTGGTAAAACTGTAAGATTTTTAGGGAAACAACCTCTCAAGATAAGGCCGATACGGATATGGACTTTGAAGCGTGTTGGAATAGGACACGATCGGCCGAAGGGTATAAAAGAAGAGCCAAAGCAAGCTGCAGAATCATCAACACAACACAATCAACTAGCTTTTACTTTTCATCTACTTTTCCTGTCGACTAGGAGTAGTTCTTGTAATCTAGCCTTTGTAATCGATTTTGATCAATAAAGTTGCGCATCGCCGATTGTTGATCATCCTCGCCACACTCGGGTTTGGTTTATTCGATTTTGTTGCGCATCGCCTTCTTCGAAATTGATCCGCCTTTATCCTCTGATTAGCTTTAATCGGCTAGTTGGATTTATCCTGATACCTTTATCTTGATCGGCTTTAAGCTGATCGAGTTTAAGCCGATTGATCTTAACGATCGGCTTTGTTTGAATTTTATTGTTTTTTACCTTGTCGATTCTGAGTCAAATCGACCGCACGCTCTGAACCGGTGTTAAATGCGGTGTGTTCTTTGTCGAAACCCTACATCAAGTTTTTGACGCCAACACACTCTTAACTGCGCCGGTGGGACAATGTCCACGCTGTGGAAGTCGATTCCGCCGTCTGATCTCAACACAGAAGCTATAATCGTCCCAACAATGGACGATTTAACCGCAGAACAACGTCAAGAGATTGAAGATCGGAAAGCCGCGTTAGAAAAGATGATGCTAAATTGCTACCAAAAGACTAGACGTGGCGTTACACAAAAATCCGCCCTGCCGACGGTCAATACCCTGGGAGACACAGGTGCAGCAAAAACGGTAAGTCGTTATCTACCCGCTCAGGCCGAATTATCGGCTATGATTAACCAATCTGTGCACCATGCTTTAATAAACCAATCATCGGCTCTGGTAACGACTCTTAAGCCGATGATAGCAAATAGCGTTAAATCTATTGCCCAGGAGTTAGCCTCGTCAAGAAGCCTGCATGACCCACTACAAGCTCTGCCAAATTATCCTATTTTTTCAGTATCACAAAACACGCAGAGCACACCAGCCGATCCTAAACCATCGGCTATGACCTCACCTCCCACACAACCTACGGTCATATTGCCTAGGGATCCTCGGTCAAGTGGGGTGAGCCATTACCACGCCTATACCGACGCCGCTAAGTATGATCCATCCATCGATCTACCACCGTCGGCTCCTTTTACGCTTTTCCCAATCGGTTTCACACCGATTGGCTCGAGAGATATCCCCAAGAGCCTACCCCGCTTAGAAACCCGGTCCACACAGGCGAACGCATCGTAACCATTTATCCGGTGCGGAACCACAAATTAGGCATAATCGCACGATCAAGATAATCGATTGCGACGGCGCGGCATATTGGCAACCCGAGCTTGCACTCGGGGCGGGATGCAGATTATGATCGACATTATCAAGGGCCTCTTTGTGCGGTGGCCGATAATGCCAATTGGACCGATCGATCTGTACCGCTTTGAGGATCGCCATGCATAAACCAAAAGGAAAAGTGATCGGCTATAGAAAGCCGCACTCGATTACATAGATCGCATGCCTTACCCTCATAATTTCGAGTCCCGACTTTGCCAAATTCTCTCGGGATGATTCTATCACTACCTCGAGCATGTTGGACGCTTTATCGCACAATGCGTGAAGCGCCCATCCGACGGGTTAAAAATTAGGTTATTTCCGTTATCTTTATCTCGGGCAAGATTTACTTGGTTCACTTGTTTGCCTCCGAATTCGGTCCATTTATGGAACGATTTGGAAAGCCGATTCCATGAATACTTTTTTTGGCGCTTTAGAGTTAAGAATTTCAGATCTCGAGTTCGTCGCCAAAAGTTTGGAGAATCGGTAACAGATTACATCAAAAGGTTTAGAGAAATCAGAATCGGTGTTTTAGCGTTACGCTACTCGACAATCAACTCGCCGATTTAGCATTTCAAGGTTTGATCCTCCTCTTAGGGAGAAATTCGGTGGGCAGAATTCACCGATTTTAGCCACTTATTGCATCGCGTATCGGCTCAAGAAAGCCGATTCACTGACAATAAGGTGTTTAATGGTAGATTTAAAAATAGTAACAACAAGGAAAAGGATAAGGCTAAGGTCAATATGGTTGAATATTGTCCTAGTGATTCGTCGGAAGACGAGGAAGCAGAAATAAACATAGCCGAATGGGTAAAAGGATCCAAGAAATCCTTAGTCTGTTCTTGGCTTAAGCCGACTAGGAACAAATCGGAGGTCAAATACTCTTTCGATGTTTCCAAGTGTGATCGTATTTTTGATTTACTTCTGCAAGAAAAGATAATACGATTGCCGAAGGGACATGTGATACCGTCGCCCGATGAGATCAAAAAACGCAGGTATTGCAAGTGGCATCATTCTTATTCACATAACACTAATGACTGCAATATCTTCCGTCAACAGATCCAGTCTGCTATTGAAGATGGTCAGTTGAAGTTTGCTGATGAGCCGACCATGCAGGTAGATGTTGATCCGTTTCCTATCAATATGGTACATTGCTCGGCTAAAGGAAAAGAGCCGATGCAAGACGAGCAGAAAAAAGATCGATAAGTCGACATACAATCAAGCTCGGACAATGCCGACATCGAAAATTACCATCGGTTCCTTACAAATAGAAGCCGATCGAGAAGGAAAAAATTCAAGGACCATCAAACCCAAGGGGAATCCCCAGGTGGGTAAATGGTACAAAGCAGAGAAATCTCCATCTAGACGGCCCGCGAAAAGGTTTGGTCCAACGTTCTCACAATTAATGGAGAAGTATGAAAGGATGAACAAATGACCATCGCATCATACCCGCCGGTCGGATAATTTGTACCGCATGAGAGAACGTGGAGAGGGCACATAGAAAGTGTCCCTTTGGCAATTTTGTCGGAGAGGAGAGTAGCGTTGCCATCACCGTATACCGCCTGATGGAACATTATCCTCGAGACGATTGGCCAACGCAATCGCCGGATATAGGCTATCCGGGCCGATTAGAGAGCAAAACAAAAGTCACGTAAGGCGGTCCATGAAAGATTATCTAAACCGAATCAAGAACAAAGTCAAGCCAAAACACACAAGACCAGCTCGATCAAGGAGACTTGGCTGGCCAGATACGAAAGCCGGTGGAACCTAAACCTAGGTGGTGCCCATCAGCCCGAGCAAATCACAACGACGACGGCTTCAGAGGCTAAGGACACAAGAAATTCGTGAAGCCGATGCCGAGAAAGAGAGAGAAGGCGTTTAATGAACTTCGCCCAATGAGATGCGCCAAGAAAGAGTGGAGAAGAAAAGAGCAAGCCAAGAAGATTTCAATCGGTGGACGACTTGGATTCTCCCATGATTCGGGATGACACACCTCCCATGGATGTCAACATGGTGTTCACATTGCCGGCCGAGTTCAAAGTCAGAACTGAATCGGCCAAAGAGGCAGTTGCTCAGTTATGTTCCGGAGTGCAGAGCGCCATCTTTGAGAAACCCAAAGACGATCACCGGCATCTGAAACCTCTGTACCTGAAAGGATATATAAATGGCAAGCCGATATCAAGGATGCTGGTAGACGGAGGCGCCACAGTGAATCTAATGCCATACACAACATGTAAAAAACTGGGTAAGTCTGACGAAGACTTAATCAAAACTAACATGGTTCTGAATGACTTCACAGGCGACCCTACAGAAGCAAAAGGTGTCATGGTCACAGAGCTGACTGTCGGTAGCAAGACCTTGCCGACAGCGTTCTTTGTAATTGACGCCAAAGGAAATTACAGCAGTCCGCTGCTCGGACGGGATTGGATTCATGCAAACCGCCAGATCCCATCGACCATGCATCAAGCGCCGCTCAATGGAACGGAGAAGAAGTCGAGGTCGTTACGGTAGATACATCAAAGACATCGCCATGGCTAGCTCCGGCGCGAATTGGCAACACGAAGAAGCTGGCTGTATATCGGGTAAGACGCTGGACGACTGCGATTTCATATGCGTAAGCAAATCTGGACTTATGCCGATCAGTGTCAAGCCTGACACCTTTGATCGGGCAAACGAAGTGTTGCGCCGATGGGGACAAGAAAAACATTGAAGGCGCTACAGACAAAATGCAAAGCTATCGGCAAACAACGGATAGCTACGGCCATAGAAGACTTTGAAGAAATAGAAAAGTTGGGGCAAGGGTTCACGCTCTACCGATTTGCTTGAAGAAGTCGATATAGGTAACGGTGATAGGAAAAGACCAACTTTTGTCAGTACAAATTTAGATGTGAAATACAAAGAAGAGCTAATAAAAATACTTAGAAATTATAAAGATTGTTTCGCTTGGGAGTATCATGAAATGCCCGGATTAAGCCGTCAATCGGTGGAACATCGGCTACCTATAAAATCGGGCTATCGGCCGCTTAAACAATATCCCAGCGCGTTTAATCCACCTTGTACCAAGTCATAAAAGAAGAGATAGAACGATTGTTGCAAGAAAAGTTTATCGAGCCTTGCCGACACGTCAATGGGTTTCCAACATCGCTCCAAAGAATGAAGAAAATGGAAAACTTCGAGTATGTGTCGACTTTAGAGACTTGAACAAGGCGACGCCAAAAGACGAATACCCTATGCCAATAGCCGATATGCTTATCGATGTCGCATCAGAAACAAGATCATAAGCTTTACGATGGTAATGCCGGGTATAACCAGATACTCATGGCGTGTCGATATACCAAAGACACCTTCGATGTCCCGCAATAGGGTTATTCGAGTGGATCAGAATGACTTTCGGCTTGAAAACGCCGAGCAACCTACCAATGAGCAATGAATCTAATCTTCCACGATTTAATCGGCCACATCGTTGAAATTTATATAGATGATGTAGTGGTAAAATCTGCAGAAGATTTCCAACATCCGCCGACTTGGAGAGGGTGTTCAAAAACATAAGAGCGCACGATTTGAAGATGAATCCTTACAAGTGTGCGTTCGTGTGTCTACAGGATGCTTTTTAGGCTTTATGGTACACTAAAGGGGAATCAAGTCACCAAACAAGGGTCAAAGCCATAGCCAATACTAAGCCACCAACATGTAAAACGAATTACAAAATTGATCGGCAAAATTAACTACCTCCGTCGGTTCATCTCGAACCTCTCTCGTAGGATCCGTGCTTTTACCCCATTGCCAAGTTGAAAGAAAACGAGGAATTTATATGGGGAGCCGATCATCAGAAAGCTTTTGATGAAGTAAAAAGGTATTTATCCAACCCTCCATTCCTGGCTGCACCGAAAAAAGGTATTCCCTTCAGATTGTATGTCTCGGCTAAAGAAGATACTATTGAGCTGTTTTGGCGCAAGAGGTACATGGTAAAGAGAAGGTTATCTTTTATTTAAGCCGACGGTTGCTAGATGCAGAAATCAGGTACCCTTTTATCGAAAAACTATGTTTATCATTGTACTTCTCATGCACAAAGCTAAGGCACTACATACTAGCATCGGCTTGTAAAGTTATCTGCAAAACCGATGTCATAAAATATATATTGTCACCCAATTTTGCGAGTCGACTTGGCAAATGGGCTTACGCCTTGGTCGAGTTCGACTTATCATACGAATCGGCCAAAGCAATCAAAGGACAAGTCCTAGCCGATTTCATAACAGACATGACACGGCAAACTTAGTCTTGGTGGCACCATGGCGCTTGTTCTTTGATGGATCGGTATGCGAGGAAGGATATGGTATCGGTATTGTACTCACTTCACCTAGAGGACATAGCTTCGATTTGCATTCGGCTAAATAGCCGATGTTCAAACAACCGTGCCGAGTATGAAGCATTACTCAAAGGCTTACAGTTGTTGGAAAATATTGGAGTAAGTGCTGTTGAGGTATATGGTGATTCACTATTAGTAGTACAACAAATAAAAGGAGAATACCAATATCGAGATGAAGTGCTATTAAAATATTTAGGGCAATGCACAGAAATCATCGACTCTTTTGCATCATTTTCTATCGGTCATGTTCCTCGAGAATTGAACAATAGAGCCAATGCTTTGGCCCAACAAGCATCAGGGTATAAAGATGTTGGCCGAAGTTAGGAAACTGAACTGGTAGATAAAGCAATAATGTGCACGGATATTGCTGATTGGAGGACGCAAATAAAAGACTATCTAGTCGATCCATCTAAGCCGACGGAACGAAGGATACGGCAACAAGCATTGAAGTACGTTATCATGGACGATATACTGTATTATCGGACTATGGAAGGCTTGTTGCTAAGATGTCTTGAGGCTGAAGAAGCCCGAGTGGCGATGGGTGAAGTGCATGAAGGCATTTGTGGTTCTCACCAATCGGCACATAAAATGAAATGGATGCTTAGGCGGACAGGTTATTTTTGGCCGATGATGCTAGAGGATTGCTTCAAATATTACAAAGGATGTCGACATGTCAAAAGTTTGGCAACGCATAACTAGCACCAAAGATCGGCTTTGCATCCAATTATCAAACCTTGGCCGTTCAGAGGTTGGGGAATAGATATAATCGGCCAAATATTTCCTGCTTCGAGTAAAGGCCATAAATTTATTTTGGCCGCAACCGATTATTTCTCAAAATGGGTCGAAGCTATACCGCTCAAAAAGGTAACTAGCGTTGAGGCGATTAATTTTGTGAATGAACATATCGTCCATCGGTTTGGAATACCACAAACAATCACGACCGATCAAGGTACGGTATTCATGTCTAATGAGTTTCAGGGTTACGCTACGAGTTTGGGGATCAAACTGTTAAACTCTTCGCCATATTACGCTCGGGCCAATGGACAAGGCCGAGTCGTCTAATAAAACACTAATCAAGTTAATCAAAAGAAAGATTGATGAAAAGCCGAGGAATTGGCACTCAACACTATCGGAGTCACTTTGGGCCTATCGGCTATCTTATCATGGAGCGACGAAGCTTTCACCTTACCAGTTGGTGTACGGACAGGAAGCCGTTCTACCTGTGGAGATCAACATTGAGTCGATACGAATAGCCAGACAAAATGGTTTGTCGGCTCAAGATTACAATGACGTAATGATAGACAACTTGGACGAGTTAGCTGAGTTACGTTTGTTTACACTTGATCGGCTTAAGAAGAACAAGATCGAGTAGCGATGGCGCATAATAAAAGGTCATGCCTAAATCTTTCGATCAAGCCGATTTAGTGTGGAAAACTATATCGCTGTTGGTTCTAAGGATAACCGATTCGGAAAATGGTCGCCTACGTGGGAAGGGCCATATAAAATTAATCGGCTGGTCGGTGGAAACTCGTACTTACTGGAAACGCTGGAAGGGCATGTCTTGCCTAAGGCGATTAATGGGAAATACCTAAAGAAATACTATCCTAGCATTTGGATCGGAGCTTAGCCAACTAAAACCTTGTTCAGAGCCAGGATTAACACGATGCTGTTAATCAGCTGAAAAGATTGCAAACTCAAGATATACGCAAAATAAAATCGGTTAAACAGCCGATTGTACACATAGCAAAATTGCAGGCATTCATAAGATTCAGAAGTTTTGAAACGACCAAATAAGTTTTACATCCCGAACACGAGTCGTGCTCCTAAAGCCGATGAAAGGCTCGGCCGCTTTGGCGATTGTTTCTTGTACTTCATCCGTCTCACATCTTCCACAGACCGCTCGATAAGTACAAGTTTAGCCGACTGTTCTTTAAAGGCCGCCACAGCTGATGCTATTTCTACCCTCTGTTCCTTGGCAACCGATGATGTTTTCTCAAGAGAATCTTGGCTCTCAGTGATAAGCTTCATTGTCTTTGATACCATCCTCAAGAAATTTCTTAGTGACTTCTAACTTTTGAAGAGAAGTTTTGTTAGCCTTCAGAGACTCCATGGTCACATCAAAATTTTTCTTTTTTGCCTTAGTCTCTGCAATCATTTTGTCAAGGATTCTCTGGTCGGCTTCTTGGGCTGCTCTCTTTTTCTTCCTTTCTTCAGCCGCCTCCACCAGAGCCTTCTTCGCATCCAAATGACATACTTCAAGCAGTGCAGCCATGGCTTCTGGCGGTAGTTCGGTTTCGACTGCAGCCATAGCATCTCGAATCGGCTGATTATTATTCAGGATCTCTGATTGAGGCCTTGACACCAAATCAAAGAGCCTGTTGAGGCGATCTTGCATTCCAGAGCCGATGAAACAGCAAATTCGCGCTTTTTGAAACCGCAATGATGTTCTGGATTGCAGAGATATAATCATCGGCTGCAAAGATCTCTGGATCATCCAAGTCAGATAAGTTGAAGCCAAGGACGTTGGATGGATCAGAAGTCTCTGGGACGGCAGGAGTTGTTGGTGCTGGCATCGGCTGAGGAGGCAATGGCTCTTTGGTCGATATATCCGCAAGCTTGCCGGGATGTTCGCCACTTGTGCCGATCGCAGTCGGAAAAAGAATGTAATAAGAACCAATGATCTAAATCTAGACCGATGGGCTGAATCGAGATTTGTATTTGTAGATACCTGAGCAGTAGCCGATTCGTGAGATGAACTCTCGCCACTTTGTTCCTGTAGTTTAGAGTATTTCTTCTTGGCAGGGACTTTGGTGGACTTCGACTTCTTCTTTTCTACATATTCATCTACCAAAGTCGCTTAACGAAACAATGAAAAAGAACAAAAGATGATTGAGCATGACTTACTTGGTTGCTGTTAGCCTTTCTAAATCTGATAAAGATGGGCTTTGAATGCCCAAGGAGCCAGATGTATAACCATGAAGTGCGCTGCTCGTCTCAGTCGCTTCCCTTTGCTAGTCGCAGAGCATCAATCGGCTTCTTGCCGCAGCTTTAGTCTGAAAAAGAAGAAAACCAATGAGATTGATTCATATGGGCTACGATAAAGAAAACCTAAATCGACTAAATACCTCGCTAGTAATATTTATAAAACTCAGATATCGTATCCGAGCTCGAATCGTCACTTGAATCATTAGTCACCATCGGCTCAGAACGTCGGGAAGAGGGCATCGATAATAGCCGATGGAGTGCGATCAAGGAGAAGTCGTCGGCGATTGAAGACCACCATGAAGTGAATCACTAGAGCGACGATTGTTCAAAATGAAATGTGGCAAAGATTTGATCTCGCAAATCATCGGCTATCTCCAAGACCATGTTGGTCGCAGTTTAAGGATCGCACTCTAGTCCTAGGTTGAACCAGTCAAGGAGTGGAAGGTCGGGATCACTTGGCCGAAACCCAATTGTCCGCAAAGATGGAAGGATGGTAAAATTCATAAGAAGGTTGAAAAGTACGATTCCTTGTATTGAAGCCGACGTGAAAGATACCAGAGATATAAAATTTTGATAAAATCCAAAGTCGATTCTGCATTTCGTAATCTGCGTAATCTAGATGAAGAAATGATGGCTATTCAAAATCAATTTATACTGTATAATCAAGAAATCTTGTTGGTTAAAATCATTGCTATCCGTGTTCGGGAAGAAAGATAAATATTTTTTCAAGCCGATCGAGATATCCTCTTGCTTTGCAGAGAACATTATGTATCTCTCGCCATAAGATCGGTAGCTCAATTCGTGTCGCATTTTCGTGTATCTTCGCGAGGGAATGTTGAATCTTCAGAGGATCCATTTGAAAGATCGGCTAAATAAACAAGATGACAGCCAAATTTGGATAAACCGAGGGGACCACCTACATTGCCGACGCAGAATTTGGCAAACCCGTAAAAGCCGACTCTAATTACATGCATCATTTGATAAACCGCCCAAGGAACATCTTTCCCAATGCTAGCCGACGGCCCTCTACCAATCGCTTCGCCATTAGTCGATACACTTGTGTTGGTCCTAAAGAAGCACCACGTAACAAGAATCGGTCTAACCATAAGTTCGTAAAAGCGACATGTTCTTCATTTGATACCAGCCCGCTCACTTTATTATTGTTATTAATGTACTTACGCCAACCTTCTCCTTTAGATTGAATAAGCTTGTATTTCGGTTTGCCACTAAAAGCCGATATTTGTTCACCATCCGCCTCGTGCAACACAATTGGGCTATGTCCATGAGAGTCGGGCCGATGGGACCGTCTGAAATAAGAAGGCATTGAAGGTCTCCACCGAAAATAATGTGCCGTGGCCACTAAGGGCTCATTGGCTTCTGGATCGGCTAAAGAGAGAGGAATACACTCAGCTATACCCATTTTTTCCCATTCCCCTCTTTTTTGAGCGGCCACACGGATATACCAAGATCTCCATCCCTTAAGCGCTGTCGGCCATGCCCAAGCTCTTATCCCACTCTCTATGTTGAATGCGAGAGCGATAAAGGAAGACGGGAATATCTTGGCTAATTCTCATCTTCAAGCGTCTAGGTTTCCTATCGGACCAAGAAAATATCGATCTTCTTGTTAGGAATCGAATGAGTACGACTCGCGCCCATTTCAAACCGATCTTAGCAAGCCGATTGGAGAAGATGTATGCAAGCCGACTGATGGAAACTGAGCAATGGATAAACAAAAGCCGATTGTCTGAGTTCAGAGAGCTTGTGCGCGTGAGAAATGACCAAGGTGGGGGCCGCATTTTATAGCATGGTAAAAATTTGAAACGGCGGGAAGTGAATCCCAAAGGACGGGAGCAGTTAAAACGCACTAACTGCATGTCAGAGAAATACGGCGCGAATAAAGCAGCAATAGGTGAAGATCAAACGTTAGCCGATTGCACAAGCCGATAATTGTGATTTTTGACAGATAACAAGTTATCTCTCAAAAATGGGGGGCATATGTTTGCACCAAAATTCGGCAAGTTAATCTAAATCAGGCAAATAAAATTAAAGATACGGAAACTAACGGAGGTTTGGAAAGAATCCGAGATGTTTGGTAAAACTGTAAGATTTTTAGGGAAACAACCTCTCAAGATAAGGCCGATACGGATATGGACTTTGAAGCGTGTTGGAATAGGACACGATCGGCCGAAGGGTATAAAAGAAGAGCCAAAGCAAGCTGCAGAATCATCAACACAACACAATCAACTAGCTTTTACTTTTCATCTACTTTTCCTGTCGACTAGGAGTAGTTCTTGTAATCTAGCCTTTGTAATCGATTTTGATCAATAAAGTTGCGCATCGCCGATTGTTGATCATCCTCGCCATTACCCCGTGTTTGGTTTATTCTGATTTTGTTGCGCATCGCCTTCTTCAGAATTGATCTGCCTTTATCCTCTGATTAGCTTTAATCGGCTAGTTGGATTTATCCTGATACCTTTATCTTGATCGGCTTTAAGCTGATCGAGTTTAAGCCGATTGATCTTAACGATCGGCTTTGTTTGAATTTTATTGTTTTTTACCTTGTCGATTACAGGTCAAATCGACTGGCACGCTCTGAACCCGGTGTTCGTCTGGTGTGTTGCTGTCAGAAACCCTACATCAAGTTTTTGATGCCAACAGTCTGTAAAATGCAACTCTGGTCGCTATATTTCTACAAAGCAAAAAACTGTAAGAACATATTGATATCAAATATTTTCTTTCATGAAAAATATGATATTATTATTTTATGTGGGCAATAAAAAAATCTTCCTCCAAAACAATGCTGACTTGTAAGGAGGGAATGCAATTTTTTTATGCTGTACGAAACTTCGTTTTGTTAAGGTAGTACAAAACTTCTTTTTTTGTTAAGGTATTACAAAACTTCGTTGAAATGTTCAGAGTGGAGGATTGGTGCAATCATCACGGTATTTAAAATATTGTAATTTTTAAAGCGTACCACTAGTTTAAGGCTACCTCAAACTAAAAAAAAAATTAAGAACACTTTTCTGGAATGCCATGTGTCATCTTCTCCATCCATTTCTATCCTTCCTCTCTAACACTAAAATTTCAAATCAGCAAATTTTAACATTTAAAATTTTAAACAGGAAGTTTAAAATCGAAAAAATTCAACTCAAAATTTTCAACTTGAATATTTTTAACTCAAAATTTTCTACTCGAAAAGTTTCAACTAAAAAAATTTCAAACTAGAAAGTTTTAACTCAAAAAGTTTCAACTCGAAAAAAATTTTAATCGGAAAATTTTAATTAGAAAGTTTCAACTCGAAAAATTTTAAATCGAAAATTCTCAAATTAGAAAGTTTCAACTCGAGAAATTTGAAATCGAAAAGTATCAACTCCGAAAACTTTCAATTCAAAAACTTTCTGTTCGAAAACTTTCTTTTCAAAAAACTTTCGATATGAAAAGTTTCGCTTGAAAAAACTTTGGAATGTAGTTAAAAAATACTTTTATTCAAAACATAGGGGATTTGAAAAATAAAAACTATTTTGAGTTTGAGGGAAATGAGGAGTGGGGGAGAAAAGGGGACGACGGCAAGTGTTGCGATGAGAGAGACTTTGAGGGGGAAGGGAATTAGAGGAAGAAAGGAGGTACTACCACTTGTCACAACAAGAGAGCATCGTGACTCCTCACTAAAGATTTGGTAAAGGTATCCTCAAATTAGCAATTCTTATTTTTAAATATCCCAGGCGAAAAAATAATGATGGCCAACCATCAAATTGTACTCCCTCTTCTCGAAAAACAAAGTCGTTTTGGGTAACATACAGTCAAACAATATAAATATTGACTACCTATATTTTTTGAATATTTAGAATGTACACATGGAAATTATACGCGTAGCTTTGTCTAAAAAAGTACTTTCATATTATTATAACAAATCATTCACCTACGAGGCCTACAAGTCACCTCCCCACGCTGCGGTGGCCCTCACCCTCCGAGCGTCAAGAAACACGTGCATGTTCACGTATAGAGGTGGGCGTCGTGCCGTGCCGGGCCGACTTGGCACGGGCCATCGTGCTTCGTGCCTAAACCATGCTAGGCCGCCATGGTCCGTCGTGCCAGTCCGGCTCGCCTTCGGCGAGGTCAGGCATAGTCCATTTGCGTTTCATGCCTGCTTCATGCCATGCCAGTCCAAACCTGGCCCATTTGCACTATTGCAACGAGAGGAAAGGACCCAGAGACGTATAAGGGCTATAAGGCAGTGGTCTCCCAGGTAAGCCGCGTACTTCATAGTACATAGTGTTTTCGGTTGTAATTCAAGGCGAGTGGCTTAACCGCACATAATCACCGGTAGCCGTTCGAAAGCTATACGGTCCTTGCTTCAACGTGGGTGAGCTGGGAGCGGCTTGGTCATCCAGAAGCTAGACGGTCTTGGCTTCAACATGGGCGAGTTGAGAGCGGCTCAGCCGTCCAAAAGCTAGACGACCTTGGCTTGGCCTCGATTTTTCTTCTTCTCCTCATTGTTTCCCATCTCCTACTAGGTTGTGACTTATGAAATGATTGAGCTAACAAGCAATGAATGTCTCGTTCAAATATTTCAGGCACTGCAAAGTCTGCAATCATATGAATACTGAGGTGATGATGTGATGCTTGTATGCGTAGCACTAACTAAACGTCGATCGAGGAGAGAACGAGAGAGAGAGAGAGAGATGAGCGAGTGAGCAGCGAGAGGAGATAGGCATTGTGCCGATCAAAGAGAGGGAGAGAGGGATGGGAGAATGAGTGAGCCAGAGAGTGACATAGAGAGTTGGAGGGAGATAAGTAACGGTCAGGACGGATTTTCATACGAGTGAGGTAACTTTTTTAGAAATTGAAATATTCAAGCATCTATAATTTTATTTAATTACTTGAATTTTAAAATTTTATTTTATTTTCTCTCTATTTTTCTTTCTCCTTTTCCCCTTTCCTCTTTTTTTCACCTATTTCCCCCTTCCTTCGAGCCGACCTCTCTGTCTCTTTCTTCTCCCATGATCTCCTCCCCTTCTCCCCAAAAAGTAGCGCCCGACCCCCCGACCTTCCCCTCTCAACTGCTCCACCCGATCGCCCCTCTCTCTCCCACCTCTCCCCTAGCCTTCCCCTCTTGGCTGCTCCACCCACTCGCCTTCCCTTACCCCCACGCCGGCTACCCGCTCGTCTCCCCTCCACTCTCGACGCCCACTGCCCCCTCTGCCTCTGGGCTCACCCACCCCTGGCCCCTTTCGACCTCCCCACCTCCCCCTCCACCTCTAGGCTCACCCACCACTGCCCCCTCTCCCTCTCCTTCCAGGCGCAAGGCATGGCCGCGGGCACGAGCGTTAGTGCGAGGGAGGCGAGGCGGCACACACGTAGAGGTGAGGCGGTGCGCATGGGAGGCGAGGAGCCAAGGCGGTGCTTGTGGAGGCGAGGCGGCGCACACGGGAGGCTAGGAGCTGAGGCAACATGTGTGGAGGCGAGGCGGCACTCGTGGGAGGTGAGGAGTCGAGGCGGCTCGCATGTAGAGGTGAAGTGGCACGCGCACGAGGCGAGGAGGTGAGGCTGCGCATGTCGTGCGTGGAGGCGAGGCCACGGTAGGGAGGAGGGGCCATGGCAGGCGGTGGCCAATAGGCCACAGCGTCGAGCGAGGTAGCGCTGGCATCTCCCTTGCTCGGCCACGTGCCGGTGGGTTGACGTGCCTTCGTGCAGGCCGAAGCTCTGTACGGGCCGTGCCGGCCTGAGCACGACCCATCTTGCTATGCCGTGCCAGGTTGCCCATCATGCCCGGTTGGTAGACCCGACACGGCCTGAGCAACCGTGCCATGCTGACCCGGCCCGTTCTAAACAGTGCCATGTCGAGCTCTGAACCCGACTGGGCTAGACATGCCTCATGATGGCCCAAAATGGCCCAGCCCAGTGCCCACCTGTCGACTTTTGTAGTCGGCAATAAATTTATGGGGTAGGCGTTAGATCTCAAACTCGAAAGTCACATAAGACAAGGTTTGGACAGGTTCAGGCCCTCAGCGGTGGAGGTAATACCCTAATCCTGTGTGCTGGGATTATATGGATCTCTTGGATCTGGGGTTGCTCAAAGCGTAATGTGCTCTGGATGATATGTAGTATGCTATACTCTATGGCTTAATTGCTCTATGCTTGGATGATCAGATGATTCGATCCCTATGGCGCTGTCCGCCCTCTCCCTTATATAGCGGGGGTGGGGCGGCTTACAGAGTCCTGATCGGTTACAAGATTCTAGTCGGTTACATGATAGGGTTTACATCTTTATCTACCCTACTAACGACTCGTATTACAACTGCATCCATTATGTTTAAATATATGTTCAACTTCCTTTAGGATATATCCCCCTGCGCACGGCAGCGGAGCCTGCCACGGGGAGTATCTTCTGAGCCTCCCTCTTGGGTGTGTCATGAAGGTACCCGGATTCTTATATTCCACACCACCTCTATTCACGTATATCGTCATTGGCGTCTACAACCCACAAAATGATTACCTCACCACCACATTACATCGAAGAACATCATAAACCTAAATTTACAACAGGAGGAGGAGAAGAAAAAATCGAACCGCGCCTCACCTCGTTGGATGTGTACTCGCTCTTGCTGACCCCGTCCATCACCACCGTCGCGCCGTGCCAGGTGAAAATCTAATCAAAGAAGGCAAGACAGTACCGCCTGCCGCGCGGTAGTAGCATTAAGCTGAGCCAAGTGGGTTTCTTTCGTGAGGGATGGGGCTGTGGGGATCTTGGAGCGAGGCAGTGGGGAAGTATGGGGACCCAGTCCTTGGGGGGCAGCTCGGTACCGAAGATCTCCACCGTGCCGGAGACAAGGCGCATGCGGAGGGGCGCGTCGGGGAGCACCTATTACAAGTAATCTTGTAATAGAAAAATTTTAGTTTGGAAAGTTTGTATTAAGAAAGTTTAGGATGAGGAGTTGAATTAAGACAAGGAAGTAGAATCCAAGACAAGGAAGTAGAATCCTAGTCTGTTTGTGAGGGCTGTAGTTTTGGGTATAAATATAGGGGTAGATATGAGTTTTGTAAGAGAACAGAGCGAGAAGTAATAAAAGAGAAAATTGTCTCAAAGTTTTTGACGTTCTGTTCCAACAATTGGTATCAGAGCTCTGGGTTCGAAACCCTAGCTGCTGCCCCGGGAGACTCCTAGGGCAGCCAACCGCGCAGCACCATCAAGAACAGAGGGCGGCACTCCCATGATGCGGCGCATGCAAAATTGCTCCGGCTAGCGGCAGTAGAAATGGCACATGACGAGCGTCAGCGGTACAGCAAGAGAGCGGCCGCAATTGACGCTAGACGATCAAGCTCCAGGGCAGTGCGCAATGCAAGTGTGAGAAATCTTCCTGTTGGCAGCAGGACCAGACATCTACGTCCTCTGTGTGCATGCAAGGAAGCAGAAAAGGTTGATTCAATCAAAGAAAAGAGATCTCAGGTGTTCAGCAGTAGCGATTCATCTCGAGCGGCGGCGCCACGAGATCAAAGCGCTGCGCAAGAAAAGAAAAGAAGCTGGCTGCGGCATCGTGACACTTGAAAAAAAAGAGGAGCTGCGGAAGAGCTTGTGTTCTTGGTGGTAGCAGCGAAGGCATCCAGAGTCCAGACATGCGGATCGAGAAGCGGTCAGTACGTACCGCAACGAGGAGCATAAGAACTCGGCGGAGGCCATCTATGCCACTGAGGACAGGAACAACAAGGCCAAGGAGGCAGGCGCTACCAAGGTCGATTTCGAAGAGCAGTCGAATCTGAAGCTCTTCGTGATTGGAAGCCAAGCTCTAGCAAGCCAAGCCAGCAAATCATCTTGAGGGTGATACAAGAAGTAAAGCAAAGGCTCCCAAAAACAACAATAGTTTAACGCTCGGCGTATTTTGTTTCGCGTCGTGTCTTTGTCCGCAATATCGTAGCACAGGCGTTAGGAGGACGCAGAGGCATCAGGTGGGTGCAGCACAGGCATCAGGAGGACGCAGAGGCACCAGGTGGGTGTAGGTGTAGGCGACTCGGGAGAGGACGGCGTTGTTTCATGTTTCGCGCACACACGGAATGAGCTGAACAAGTTCTTGAAGATGAGAAAGAAGATCGGCGTGATCAAAGTTATTAAAAGATTGGGGGGCAAAATGTTAAAAGTAATCTTGTAATAAGAAAGTTTTAGTTTGGAAAGTTTGTATTAAGAAAGTTTAGGATGAGGAGTTGAATTAGGATAAGGAAGTAGAATCCTATTCCATTTGTGAGGGCTGTAGTTTTGGGTATAAATACAGGGGTAGATCTAAATTTTGTAAGAGAATAAAGAGAAAAGTAATAAAAGGAAAATTGTCTCAAAGTTTTTGCCGTTTTGTTCCAACAACTCCACGCGGAGCTCGCTCTGCGGCGCCAACTTGTACTGCCACGGCGGCTGCGCGGCTGCGGCCATGGGGGTTTCGGAGACAACGAGGGTTTTGGTCGGTGCCGACTGCCGAAGTGGTGTTGTGTGGGGGCAACGGAGAGAGGGTAGGGGACGGAAGACGAAGCGGTCCGGTTGCGAGTGAGAAAAAAATGAATTTTTGTTCGCACGTGATGGCGAGCTGGTTAGCGATTGGCTAACTAGCTGTGTTCTCAAGCGCATTCACACAACTAGAGAGGGCCAAATGGGTTGCCCGGCATGGCACGGCCAGTTTAGGCACAGCTCGTTTCGGCCCGGCTTGTAAATGGACCGTGTCGTGTCAGCTCACGTGTCGGGGTGCCAGCCTAGGCATAGCCCGTTGGCCTCACGGGCCGTGCTGTGTTGGCTCGGTCCTTCACGGGCCTAACGGGCTGGGTCAGCTCGGTAGCCTGTTAGCACCAGAAAAATTCAAAAAAATAGAAAAAAAATTAGAAAAATAATAAAAGTATGGCAAAAAATGCAAAAAAGTACAAAAAAATCAAAAAAATGAGAGAAATTTAGAATAATTAGAAAAACTCGAAGGATGTAGAAAAACTTTATATATATATATATAAATTAAGAAAAAGCTAAAATATGAGATAAATTCTAAAATGAGACAAATAATTTGAATTAAATAATGAGCTTTATTGATGTTTGGCTGCCTCGTTAAAAACTTTGCAAAGTAAAAACTCAACACGAGAAAATCTTGTCAAAGAAAAAAGAGTACAACCTATAGCTCAGTGATACAAGAAAAAAGTGATGATTACAATTATTCTTCCTCATTATCTAAATAAA
The DNA here is from genome assembly GCA_036346275.1 of Otatea glauca. NCBI lineage: Eukaryota > Viridiplantae > Streptophyta > Magnoliopsida > Poales > Poaceae > Otatea > Otatea glauca. Next base: position 18,277,754 of record CM070713.1, read on the forward strand.
GATTTTCGAACGCCTCTGCCAACTCAGCATTTTCTGCAGTATGTTGAGCTTGTTGATCAGTTTGTTCCCAATCTTTTACAGTGATAAGTATTTCCACCATCTCACTTGTCAGATTTGTTCTTCTCTCCTCGATTATTCTTACGGATAGACTGAAAGCAAACTCCGAAGAAATCGTGGAGACGGGAACTGTTAACACATGTCGTGCAAATATGGAAAGCACCGGATAAGTTATGTTGTGCTCGTGCCACCACTGTAAAATGCTGAAGTCCTCCTCTTACTACTCTTGGTAGTTGACAGTGTCGCTGTTGAGATAGGCAGCTATCTCCCCACCACTTGATATGTCCACACTTGTCGTTGATATAGTCGAACTCCTTGAGGAATAGCCACCATCACCCCATATCTTTCCCCACGCGGTTTTCTTCTTACCTGTTGTGGGTGCTGGTGAAGGTCGCTACATGCGAACTCCAGGAAACTTACGATTGTACTTATCATGAACTTGAGATAAGTTAGCACGGATATTTGAAAAATAACTAGAATAATCAGTACCTACCGCATCACTTAGAAGTGAGAGAACATTAGAGAATCCTCGAACTTTAGCTCTAGGATCTAAAATAAATACAAATGCATATAACATAGGAATTTCCTGCCAATATTTTAAAATTTTATTTTTCATAGCATAAACAACTTCACACAAGATATTATCATTTTCGTGGCTCTTTAAGTGGGTAACAATTTCTAAAATATGATGCACAATTAAAGGAGAGGTTGTGTAATAAACTCCAGATAAAGCAACAGTAGATTCAAAAAAAGTTCTAAAAATGACAGCAAGTATATAGCAATATACCAATGTTGCTCTCTGAGTAGCGGTTGACCATCCCTTATACGACAATGCGTGTTAATAAAAACAAAAAATGTGCTCTCTTATGGTATGAGATTCTTAAGCATCAAGTAAGTAGAGTTCCATCTAACAGGCATATCCAAACCAAATTTACGCGGACGTACATTCATTGCAATACAATAAGTTTTAAATGCTGCTACTCGTTGATTAGAATAATTTAAGTAAGATATTGCAGTGCGAAAAGGTTCAAGATACTTATCTAACCTCTTCAAACTAGATTTAATTATAAGATTAATAATATGGCAAGCACAACGCTGATGTAATAAGAAAAATTCAACATAGGAATTGAAATGCGGAGTAAGAATGTTCATGGCAGAAGTATTTGCAGAAGCATTATCTAATGTTATTGCAAAAATCTTATCACTAAGGCCAAAATCTTCCACAACTTTTACAATACAATAAGCAATATTTTCACCAGTGTGTTCTATATCAATTAATTTAAATCCTATGATTCTCTTTTTAGTTGCCAATCATCGTTTACATAATGAGAAACTACACTAAGGTAATCCTCTTTAGCTCTACCACTCCATATATCAAATGTCAAAGACACAGAAAAAGTACATGTACTAAAATTTTCTTTTAGGTTATTGCGATAATTATTATAATATTTAATCAAATATCTAGTTGTTGTCTGTCTAGAAACTACAGAAAACCTAGGATTATGAGCGGTCCTAATATAACTTTCAAACGCAGCTGACTCACCAAAGTTTAAAGGAAGATCTTGAGACGCGATTAAATGACAAAGATATTCATGAGCTACCTCAGGATTGTAGTCCCAATACCGTACCGTACCGTACCGTCGAGGTTGTACTGCAGCTGCGTCTGTCTCAAAGCCATCCCCGCTTTTTTCTACAGCTCTCAGCATGTCTGAAGGACCGAGATGGCGAACAGAGGGGGGGTGAATGGTCGCAAATAAAAATTCCCCCAAAATACTCCAACAAAAACCTCGACAAGATCGCTCAAAGAAAATTGTGAAAAACCCGAAAAACTAGACAACTATGTGTACCCCAAGCTTGCATGGATAATTACCATAAAATATGTGGGGATTTTTGAGTCACAATCCTGGTTGTCTAGTGTCCAAGATAAAGAGGAATCAATTCAAACTCTTGCTTTTAGAAAGAACATCAATTCAAATCACAAAAGTCACTTTCAGAAAAGCAAAAGCAGAATTTCCAGAACTTGTCCTCAATTTGCACAGGAGGTTGGTGGGTTTCTGCAGCTCACAAAATTTTGAAAATTTTTCTCCCTATGAGCATCAGAGTCGTGAAGAACTCCACCAAATTTATTCTCAAAAAGCCTTACAAACAAAACAGGAAATATCGAAGAACACAGTCTGGTCAAGAACTTCGAGCAGAAAGTTTGGGGCTCGGTTTTCACCTCATGGCGCCCAAACGGTGCAATAAGTGAACTCTAAAATTTTTTTGCAAGAGTATATCAGAGTCCCGCACCTCCTCCAACAAGAATTACTCAAAAAATATTTTTCTAGATTTTTACAAAAATCAAACACTGACTGCTGCGCGAAGAACAAGTTCAGAACAAAGTTGGAACTTGAAAGAAAAGATGTTCTCTACTCAATCCAAGAGTGCAAAAGAGATGTAAAACCATATGAACACACTCAAAACATCTAAGATCAGCAGCATTTAGAAGGAGGGGAGGCAAATCCAAATTACTTGAAAGTAAATTGCGGGAAAGTAAATGCTGAATTTAAATTGCGTAAAGTAAAGACATAATGTAAATGCGCAAAATAAATTCAGAGGTGGATGGATAAAACTTTCATTTCTGGAAGGGGAGGTTACAAAGCCTCACATTCATGTGGGCAAAGCTCAAATGAGCATCAAAAACCTCAACACCTTCAAAGGAAGGAGGCTACCCCTCCACCCCTATTTATACTACTCTTGGGCCACCTACCACCCTTGGATGAGTCCCTCAACCCTAGAGCACTCATCTAAGGGCTAGGATTAACCCACACACACAGCCATGCAAGGGCTAACCCAAAACCCACACACATACCGGGTTTTCTTGCACGGTTTTCAAAGCATACTACCTAGACCCGCTAACCTATCAACTAGACCTCAATCCGACGGCCCTCATTGATCAACGCGGCATCTAGCTAGCATCAACTCCTTTCCTTGTCTTCTTGACTTGCCCGACTCCGCCTCCGATCATCTTCCGCGATCTCCCAACCATCCGGACCTCCGACGCTCCTCGTCTCGTCCCGGCCATCCTTCGCCTCACCATGACCTAGCACCGTCGTCCTGCAACCATCAAAAACAAGGAAACTCCTCACATAGCAATGCCCACAAAGATGTGCAATAAACCATCTAACTCATCACTACCGGCCCATACGACCAAGATCGCCACTCCTAGCAGAGACAACTCAAATTGCTTCATTTTGAAAATCAATCCAAATCAAACTCAAACTTGAGCACACCTTGCTCAAATAAAGTCAAATACTCATCACAAACATGGATGGACCTCCACATGGTCCTTCAATGTCTCTTCAAGTGCACCGCTCCACCAAGATTTCGTAGTTAATTTATGCTTACAATATTTACAAACAAAGATACCCGCTCGGGCGTTGTTTGATGTCTCAAAATCGCTCAAATCTTCTCGGACTCGATGTCTTGCGTCTTGTTCTTTTCGCCCGATTTTACGAGGTGATGAGCACGAGTTTGAGATGAGTATGATGGGCGAGTTGAGCTACTTTCTTGGCTTCCAAATCAAGCGCACTCGGAGGGTACTTTCTTGCATCAAGGCAAGTATACCCGTGACCTCTGAGGCGCTCGACATGTCCGATGGGAAGCCGTGATGACTCCTATGGCCACCACTTCTATCCTCGAGCCCGATGAGGATGGTGAGCCTCGCGATCAAAAGGAGTTTGAGCATGATCGGCTCCTCTTGTACCTCACCGCTCGAGGCCGGACATACATTTTGTTGTGTGTCCGTGCGCTCGATTTCAAGCTTCTCCTCGCGCTCTCACCGCCAAAGGGTCAAGCGCATCTTCGTGTACCTTCGTGCTACCACCGATTATGGTATTTGGTACTCTTCGCCTTCTTGTCTATCTCTTAGAGCCTTTTCCGATGCCGACTTTGCTTTGGTCAGAGGATAGATAGGAAGAGCACTTCTGGCACTTGCCAATTCATTGGCACTTCTCTTGTTTCTTGGTCATCTAGGAAGCGATGCAGGGTTGCACACCCAATCACGAGGCCGAGTATGTTGTCGCACCGATTCTCAGAGCTGCAGTGCTCTGGATGAGATCGACCTTACGGACTATGGGTTAGAGATAGAGAGTGTGCCACTTTTCTGTGACAACACTTCAGCTATTTGCATTGCTAAAAACCCAATGCAACATTCCCGGACCAAGCACATTGATATTAGATATCACTTCCTTAGAGACCATGTGGAGAAGGGAGATATCGCGCTTCGATTCAGAGAGAGTACCTTGATTAGCCGATATCTTCACCAAGCCTTTGGATAGCTCCGTTTGTTGCCTTGAGGAGTGAGCTTGGAGTCGTGAGTCCTTACGGCCTTTCGTGAGGGGAGCCGGTTTGTATATTATGTATTATATGTTTTCTTCCACTTTTCTTTTCTTTGTGTTTCTTTTGGGTGACTTTGGGCTTGTTTTCTTGAGTTGAGTTCACTCACTTAGACTTCTGCATGCCTTCCATGGACCTCTTATCTTGTGCTTTAGGTTGCTATCATGCGTGATTAGTCGTTCTCTCTTCTCTCTAGGTTGAGTTCCCTCACGCCTTATAAGTCTAGTAGGTATTGGGCCTCCGGGTAGACAGGTGCATGTGCACTCCTTAGTTGGGATCTAGAGTCGCTTCCTATGTCACCATCGGGAAGATAAGAGCGAGTCTAAGCCGTAGTGAGTCTCTTCTATCTTATCTATGCTCAATATCCATCCAGTTTTGCAGTTTCTCGACTTCTTCTCCTCATTCTGTTTTTCTGGTTGTTATTGAGTTCATTTGGGTCTTCTTTATGCCTAATCTTGATAATAACTCAACTTTAACCAGATTTGAGCTTAAAATTGATTCATTTGTTGAGGGGGAGTTTGGGAATCTGTTCATGCATTGCATTTAGACTGCATTTTCTGTTTTATGAGCTTTGTCTATTATGCAATTGATTTCTTCTTCATGCTATACGCCATAATTGCGTAAAGTAAAGACCATCATGCTTAAAATTGATTCATTTGGAAGCCAAGGAAGTAGCTCAACTCGCCCATCATACTCATCTCAAACTCTGTGCTCATCACCTCAGAAAACTGGGCCGAAAAGAACAAGACGCAGTACATCAGGAGTCTGAGAAGATTTCGAGCAGATTTTTGAGACATCAAACAACGTTCAGAGCAGGTATGCTGTTTGTAAATATTGTAAGCATAAATTAACTACGAAATCTTTAGGTGGAACGGTGCACTTGAAGAGACATTGAAGGACCATGTGGAGGTCCATCCATGTTTGTGATGAGTATTTGACTTTATTTGAGTAAGGTGTGCTCAAGTTTGAGTTTGATTTGGATTGATTTTCAAAATGAAGCAATTTGAGTTGTCTCTGCTAGGAGTGGCAGTACCGGTCGTATGGACGCGGTAGTGATGAGTTGGATGGTTTATTGCACATCTTTGTGGGCATTGCTATGTGAGAAGTTTCCTTGTTTTTGATGGTTGCAGGACGACGGTGCTAGGTCATGGTGAGGCGAAGGATGACCGGGACGAGACGAGGAGCGTCGGAGGTCCAGATGGTTGGGAGATCGCCGGAAGATGATCGGAGACGGAGTCCGGGCAAGTCAAGAAGACAAGGAAAGGAGTTGATGCTAGCTAGATGCCGCGTTGATCAATGAGGGCCGTCGGATTGAGGTCTAGTTGATAGGTTAGCGGGTCTAGGTAGTATGCTTTGAAAACCGTGCAAGAAAACCCGGTATGTGTGTGGGTTTTGGGTTAGCCCTTGCATGGCTGTGTGTGTGGGTTAATCCTAGCCCTTAGATGAGTGCTCTAGGGTTGAGGGACTCATCCAAAGGTGGTAGGTGGCCCAAGAGTAGTATAAATAGGGGTGGAGGGGTAGCCTCCTTCCTTTGAAGGTGTTGAGGTTTTGATGCTCATTTGAGCTTTGCCCACATGAATGTGAGGCTTTGTAACCTCCTTCCAGAAATGAAAGTTTTATCCATCCACCTCTGAATTTATTTTATGCATTTACATTATGTCTTTACTTTACGCAATTTAAATTCAGATTTACTTTCCCGCAATTACATTCCCGCAATTTACTTTCAAGTAATTTGGATTTGCCTCCCCTCCTTCTAAATGCTGCTGATCTTGGATGTTTTGAGTGTGTTCATATGGTTTTACATCTCTTTTGCACTCTTGGATTGAGTAGAGAACATCTTTTCTTTCAAGTTCCAACTTTGTTCAGAACTTGTTCTTCGCGCAGTAGTCAGTGTTTGATTTTTTTTTAAATCTATAAAAATCCTTTTTGAGTGATTCTTGTTTGAGGAGGTGCGGGACTCTGATATACACCTGCAAAAACATTTTGGAGTTCACTTGTTGCACCGTTTGGGTGCCATGTGGTGAAAACCGAGCCCCAAACTTTCTGCTTGAAGTTCTTGAGCATACTGTGTTCTTAGATTTTTCCTGTTTTTTCTGTATGGATTTTTGAGGAGAAATTTGGTGGAGTTCTTCATGACTCTGATTATCATTGGGAGAAAAATTGTCAGAATTTTGTGAGCTGCAGAAACCCACCAACCTCCTGTGAAAATTGAGGATAAGTTCTGGAAGTTCTGCTTTTGCTTTTCTGAAAGTGACTTTTGTGATTTGAATTGATGTCCTTTCTAAAAGCAAGAGTTTGAATTGATTCCTCTTTATCTTGGACACTAGACAACCAGAATTGTGACTCAAAAATCCCCACATATTTTATGGTACTTATCAATACAAGCTTGGGGTACACATAGTTGTCTAGTTTTTCGGGTTTTTCACAATTTCCTTTGAGCGATCTTGTCGAGGTTTTTGTTGGAGTATTTTGGGGGAATTTTTATTTGCGACCATTCACCCCCCCTCTGTTCGCCATCTCGGTCCTTCACCGACACAGTAGCACTTGTAGAGCCTGAGGATGGCACAGCTCCTGCAGCTTCTTGGGCTTAAAATGATGCAGGAAGCTCCTTGGGTGAAATACCGAAATCAGAAGTTGGGAATGACGAAAAATCCCCGGGCTCCATAAAGCAAACTACAAGAAAGAATTACGGTATTAATACTAAAATATGATTTAAAATACTAACAAATTGAAAATAAATCACAATTATCACCTTGATTTCTTGACAGAAGCCGAAAGCCGAATTTCGTATTTTTGGATTTTTGACAAAACTATTTTGAATTTTGCCAAATTACCACGAAGAGCAAAAGAATTTCTATAAGAAAACGAGTAGAAGAGAATGCATGATTGCTAGTGTGGAAATGGGGGGCAGCCACCTATTTATAAGAAAAAAAATTGGGATTTTTTTGAATTTTTTCGGATTTTTTTTGAATTTTTTAAACCTCCAACGGCTATTTTTTAAAACGGGCTAAAGAGGCCATGCTGTGCCATGTCAAACCCGATCGTAGACGGGCCATGCCGTGCCGACCCGCCGTACCACAGTGTCGGCCCAAGCACAGCACGGGCTGGTGGGCCGTGCTCGCACGACCTGTTTACGATTGGGCCGTATCGTGCTCGGACCGGACCAACAGTGCCGTGCCTCAGACCGACCCGTTTGGCCATCTCTACGCACAACGTAGCCATTCCAGACTCTAGAGTCCACACACATTGAATTTTTCTTTGCTTGTTAAATGGCAACTCTCATCAGGGTTCCAAATCTCGTCGAATTTGGGCGAAATTTCGGATCTCGGACCACCCCGAAATCTAAACTACCGGTCGGATAAAAAAATTGAAATTGCTACAGTTACTCGAAATTTCGTCGAAATTTCATATTTTTTGGCCGGTTTTGAAACTTTTAAGGTCGAATTTGACCGGATTTGGTCCAATAACCCTTAGGAAAGTCATCTCCTATGAAAATTTGTTGAAAAACCGATTTTTTGAGATATTTTAAAATTTTGGCAGAAACACTGTCAGATATTTATAAAATTGTACAAGCTTGATAATGAGTTGAAAATTTTATGGTACTATCTTTAGTATCTTGGAATCATACAAAAAAATTTCAAAATAATTTAACTTAATTTGTTATCCTTAAAAAATCAAAAACAGAATGAACATAATTGGGATAGTTACATTGTCAGAATTTTATAAATTTTCTTGAGTGTGATTATGATCTAAATTTTTTTAGAGATTAATAATTGCCTTAGTACCATTATATAAAATGTTCAAAAAATTTCAACTTTATTTGTTTGGTCAATCAAATCTATGTAAGCATTGAACTTCGTTTGTTATATTATATTTCAAAAATAAAAAAGAAAAGAACATAAATGTTACTGTGCCTTGTAAGAATTGTATAAATTCACTGGTGTGTGATAATAATTAAAAATTTCTATGAGATATTAATAACTTCCTTATCACTCTTCCGTAAAATTTTCAAAAATTTAAACTTTTTTTATTGCTAAAGCAAATCTATGTATTGATCATGAGGCTTTTATCAGGACGTAGCACTGTCTGAATTTTTAAACATTATTTGAGAATTAACATCATCTAAAAATTTTAAATCAACATTAATGTTACATCAGGACCATCCACAAAAATTTTCAAAAGTTTTTAACATGGTTTAGATAATTTTTCATTTTGTTCAAGTTTGCCGGTAAGTCTTTTAACAGGGCAGTAGTACTGTTCGAATTTTGAAAAATTCATACAGTTTGATCATCATCTGAAAATTTCATGAGAGCATCAGAGATACATAATAACCATGAAAAAAAAATTCAAATGTTTATAACGTGGTTTGAACCATTTTTGCATTCAGTTCAAAATTACTGGTCAGTGTTTTATCAGGATAGTAGCAATGTTTGAATTTTTAAAAATTCCAAAGACTTCAGAATTATCTAAAATTTTTATAGAAATATCATCTATGTGTCAGGACTCTCCAAACACATTTTAAAAATTTTAGATATCGCTTGACCCACTTTTCGGCCATTGCAAAAACGTCGAAATTTCGGAATTTTTCGGCGAAATTTCATTTTTCTCAGTAGAAAAAAAATGGATTTGAATTTTTTTTTGAATTTTGAATGAGATTTTTCCGAAATATCCAAATTTCAGTGAAATTTCGGATTCCGGCCTGGGGCGATGTTTTATCGAAAACGAAATTTGAATCCTTGACTCTCATACGCAAGTCGGTAGCCACAGCCCACAAGCAAAACCTTCTCAGCTCATCTCATCGAGACTTAGCGCCCGTCTGCGACACAGATTAAAAAAAAGACAATTCAATTTCTACGTAACTAGCAGATTTACTTGTGCAATTGTGCAGTTAGATATTATGATATAATAATCTTCTATATACATCTCTACCTCTTATAATTGAAATACATTGAATTTTTTATATACTCTAATATTTATATATGATTAATCTGTACGGTTATGATACGATCCCAGTAAAATAAGTAGTGAGGATCCTTCTTTTTTCTTTCGATTAATATGAAAGTTTCTAATATTTTTTCTTTTCTAGATTATTGTGGGATTTTCTTGCCCTTAAAACAAAGGATACACTTTGAATATCACGCGATTTTTATTTATATAGAGTTTAGTAGGTTTTATAAATATATTCTAATAAAAATAAGTAGTCAAAAACCGACTTCTTTTTCAACCGGAGGGAGTAATTTGTCAAGTCGAGGAAGGTGACCGACGGGCCCATAAGCGTGAGGAAGGTGGTTCTGTAGCTTCCTGGAAATGATGCTTCCCTTCCTATTTTTTTATTTATATAGATTTTAGTAGGTTTGATAAATATATTATAATAAAAATAAGTAGTCAAATTCGACTTCTTTTGTCAAGTCGAGGAAGGTGACCAACAGGCCCATATGCATGATGAAGGTGGTTGTGCACCTTCCTGTAAATGATGCTCCACTCCTGTTTTTTATTTATATAGATTTTAGTAGGTTTGATAAATATATTATAATAAAAATAAGTAGTCAAATTCGACTTCTTTTGTCAAGTCGAGGAAGGTAACCAATGGGCCCATACGCATGATGAAGGTGGTTGTGCACCTTCCTTTACATGATGCTCCACTTCCTGTTTTTTTTATTTATATAGATTTTAGTAGGTTTTATAAATATATTCAATAAAAATAAGTAGTCAAAAACCGACTTCTTTTTCAACCGGAGGGAGTAATTTGTCAAGTCAAGGAAGGTGACCAACGGGCCCATACGCGTGAGGAAGGTGGTTGTGCAGCTTCCTGGAAATGATGCTTCCCTTTTTTTTATTTATATAGATTTTAGTAGGTTTTATAAATATATTATAATAAAAATAAGTAGTCAAAAACAGACTTCTTTTTCAACCGAGAGAGTAATTTGTCAAGTCGAGGAAGGTGACCGACGGGCCCAGACGCGTGAGGAAGGTGATTGTGCAGCTTGCTGGAAGGAGTAATTTGTCAAGTCGAAGGTGACGGACGGGCCCATACGCATGAGGAAGGTGGTTGTGCAGCTTGCTAGAAGGAGTAATTTGTCAAGTCGAAGGTGACGGACGGGCCCATCCGCATGAGGAAGGTGGTTGTGCAGCTTGCTGGAAGGAGTAATTTGTCAAGTCAAAGGTGACAGACGGGTCCATACGCATGAGGAAGGTGGTTGTGCAGCTTGCTGGAAGGAGTAATGAGGAAGGTGGTTGTGCAGCTTGGTGGAAGGAGTAATTTGTCAAGTTGAAAGTGACGCACGGGCCTATACGCATGACGAATGTGGTTGTGCAGCTTCCTGGAAATGATGCTCCCCTTCTTGTTTATTAATTTGGCTTGATTGCGGAGGAAGCGAAGGCAAGCAATCTTCTCCACTAATCGCCTTCGCCTGCTACCAATCGAGCCAGCCGGTAAGTCTAAACATGGCTTCCCTTTGATATCTGTCAGGGGTACATATCTGATTTTTCCTGAACGGTTGGTGATCGCTTGATAATTTTCCAGTGACTGGTAAGTCGATCGGCGGATCGGCCGTCATAGCAAGCTTTATTTCAGCTCAGCTACCAATTGATGTGCAGAGGGTTGGTGATGCCCCACGGCCAGACGGGTGGAGGCTGATTAATCGCTGGAGCTCGCCGAACATCAGATTCTATTACTAGGTACCGCTTGTCTCCCTCTTGCTCCCTACGTTCTCCCATCACATATATACAATGTTTTAGAAAGCATGCAGTTAATCTTTTTTTAACTTTGATAACTAATATAAAAAATTAGATTGGTCGTGTGAAAATGTTATTATTAGATTAGTCATCAAAAATACTTTTATAGTATAATAATTTTATATCATTTTATGAACACATTCGTATAAAAAGGAGTGGTCGAAGTTTGCATATTGGAGATGGTGTCGTAGAGAGAGTATCATATACATTTAACTCACTAAGCTACTTTATCCGGAAAAAAATGGATGATGCTTTACTTGAAACCATCATGTGAGCCGCACAGTTCCGTAGCTAGATTCGTTACAATATTTTAGTATTAAAATATAACTTAGGTGATCTTGATATCTTCTATTAATCAATCAGGACAGGTTGATCCTTTTAGATGAATACTAACAATAATAAACCTTTGAAGCCAAAACATACGAGAGGAAATTAAAATATTTGATTAAAAATCAATTTGAGAAACAATGATGTATGGACCTAGGAACAAAATATTCAAACATGCTTTCATGGAAAAACAGCTTGATCCTAAGTTATATGGCTTCTTCTATAATTAATCCACGCTAGAGATATAGATATTTTGCAAGTCTTCTTCGTGGGATCTAGCTAAGCAGCCGCACGTTTGCACGTGTAGTTATACTATTTTTCTTTCTCATTAGCGATTATAACAGTCATTATTTTCCAATTAATATATTCTCTTTTTTCTAACTTCAGATAAACAAATTTTCTAACTTCAGATAAACAAATTGTCTAATGTCTCAGTAATGTACAAATGCCGAGGAGTTGCAATTCTGGGTTCAATATACAAGTATTTATTGTCGAAATAAAACCGGACTCTTGGTTATCGAGATATAATGGGACCCTTGGTTTTGGTAAGTGAATTCTGAAACTAGCCATGAGTGGTTTTGTGTATAAAAATAGCACCCCTATTTTATAAGAGAGAAAAAAATCTAAATCAATAAAGAGAAATCAGCTGAGATCCTCAATATCTTTTATTTATCTATTCTGTGATTATTATTTAGGTATTCTCAATATTCTTGATTGGTATTGGGATTGATCTACGACAGTCAATTTATTATTCAATACATTATCAGCATGACATCTCTCAAGGCTTAACGGTATGCCACTTCATTCTCACTTTTTAATCCCCATGCTATTAGATTAATCATGTAGATTACTTTTTGCTCTCTAGATCTAGATGGTTTTCTTGCTAATTCGGGCTCTAGATTGATTTACTTTACATGGGATTATTGTTCATAGCTTAGTCCATGCACGGCCGTTCTACGTGCGAACGCTGGCCGAACAGCACGTGAGTCCAAAATCGTTGCTATATGTAGAGTGGCTATTGCAACCGCATGCCCCCGAAGAGCACCAGGCACCTCACAAAACCGTGCCGACGGGCGACGGCGCCCTGCAATGACTGGCTATCGTCTTTTTTTTTAAAAAAAAAGTGAAGAATTAAAATCCTCTAATAAATAAAAAAAGGAAGACTATGCTAGGCAATATCTCACAACGACCGGGCTAGAGTTAAAAAAGAGGAAGAGTTGAAATCATCTAATAAAAAAAACTAGCCTTGACAGCCTCTTTGGGGCCGTTAAATTTTAGCCCTAGAAAGAAAAAAAGGGATTCAGCCCAAAAAGGCATGGCCGCCGCACGCCTCGTCAGCAATTTGGCCCAAATAACAAAATCTATTGGGCCGTGTTATTTTTGCGGTTTAACCTGGGTTTTTAGGTATTCCTGTGGACGCGGTACATTTTACAAAAAAGAACCTAAAGTTTCACATAATTACTAAAATTTATCGGGACAAAGAAATTTTATTTTCTAGACCTAGATATTTCCTGTAATCCCAAAAAATAGTTAGTAAATTCTAAAATTTATATTAAATCGTAGAAAATGAATTTATAGGTATATGGACTTCCCTAAAGTGTTGAAACATAGATCTAGCACACGTTGGAGGCTTCATATCACTGGGCTTACTTTCCTCGTATAATTCCATATTTATACATATGCTAAATTTATTTTTCTGTTATTTTGATAATTCTAAAAATTATGAAAAAAGCTAGAAAAATTCTTGAAAATTATAGATAATTATCTATTGACTAGATATAGACCAATCTTTACTGATTTGAGAGTGAGAATGTAATATATTAATTTTAGTAGTAGTAAAATTCATTTTTGCATGAATATAGCATAGGATATATCAGACATCGCAAAAGAGAGAATTTATCGAGCTCACCCTGAATTGCAGAAATTACCTATCATGGGCAATGGATGCCAAGATTAACCTGACAGCTCGATCTCTTGGAGCTGTTATTACCCAACCTGAAGTCGGCACACCTGCTCTTCCTGAAACCGCATGGTGTGTGGCTCTGCACTACTTAAGGCACTATCTCCATGCAGACTTAAAGACCGAGTATTTGATGGATGACCCACATGCACTATATAATTCCTTGAAGAAATGCTATAACTAGCAAAGATATGCACTGCTACTAGAAGCAAAGCGCGAATGAACCCTCCTACGCTTCCAGGATTATAAAACCGTGGAAGTATACAAATCCGTCATGCACAGGCTTGTCTCCAAACCATGTTTCTGTAACCAGAAAGTTGCAGATGCTGAAATAATGGATAGGATGTTATATACCTTCCACCCCAATATGAGGATACTATAGCAACAATACTATCATGCTAAGTACTAGACATACTTTGAGCTTATCTAAACTTTGTTAGAAGCAAAGAAATATGATGATGTCCTGATGAAGAATCATCATATTATTCCCAATAGGACACATGCAATGTTCGAAGCATATGCCATGCTCAGCAGGCTAGCAATAGCTATGGCTGCAAATAAGGCCAAAGGCACCAAGGGAAAAATGGAAGAATGGTGGAATACATATAGGAAGATTCAAGCCCCACTGGGGATCCAAATGCGAAGAGCCAGGAAGTTTCAAAAAGCAAGATTTAGCCAAAAAGGCTACTTACCCTACACAACCCTTCTTTAGGTGTGGATGCACTGGCCATTGGTCGCGCAACTGCCTCATCTCAAGCATTTTGCGGACCTTTACATGCAATCCGCTGGTAAAGTCAAAAAGACCCAGGAGAATAGTGTTGAGGCATACTTCACCGCTCAACGTGTTGTTGACACCAACGTCAAGAAGACTGATGATATGGTTCTTGATTCTACGGAGAAGTTCCAAAAGAACCTTCTCGGATATGAAAATACATCCATGGATGAAGATGTTTTTCTTGTGTTTGAGCTCTAGGAGTCCCAAAAGGACACCTACGACTTATATGGAGACCTGAACTAGTCTCATAAATATTCTTTTACATTGCTAGTCGATGTCACATATTTCTTATAATTTTACTTAAGTCTTTTTACTAGTTTAGTTTTAGTTCCTGAATAAACATTAGTCTATGCTCCTGTTGTGTGATTATCATTTAAAGTGGAACAAATTGTTATTTACTAGAATATTCGATTCATTTATTATGCTATGTTTGTTCTATATTTTATAATATGTTCCTGATGCAACAATTATTTGATTGCTAAATCATATTTTTAATATAGAACAATGTGTAATCCAACGACCGATGAAGAAATCTATCTTGTAGAAAGTTCCACCACAAATTCAATTGTCAGAGAAACTAAATATGTTTAGACTTTGACTACAAAAATACAAATATTATGACCATCACCGGAAGCGATGCCCTCATTGTTGGTACTAGAAGAGCCATCATAGTTCTCCCTATAGGTACTCCCTATAGGCACTCATATAATAATATATGATGCTCTCTTGTACCCTGAGTCTTGTTGTACTCTATTAAGTTTCAAAAATATCCATCTGAATGGTTTTCACATAGAGATAAAATGAGGATGATATAGAATACATACTCATAACTAAATTTAACGGGTGCAATAAACATATGGTTGAAAAACTTTCTTCCTTCTTTTGAGGATTATATTATACATATATAAAACCTGAAGTTTTTGTTGCGATGAAGACAATGCTTAAAAACCTAGAAATGTTTAAGATATGGTATGATCGACTAGGTCATCCTAGGTTGAATATGATGAGAAAAATCATCAATAATTCTATTGGCCATAACATAAAACTATATACTTCCCTAGATCTGAAGACTTTTATATACCCTGCTTGTGCTAAAAGGAAGCACATAATTAAAGTGAGGGAAGAATTAACGAGTTTTCTGGATAGAATTCAAGGTGATATTTGTGGACCTATCTAGCCCATGTCGGACCCATTCAGATACTTAGGTACTAATAGATACTTCTATTAGATTGTCCTATGTATGTCTATTATCTACTCAAAATCATGATTTTGCTAAATTAATTGTCCAAATTATTAAATCAAGAGCCTCCTTTCCATATGAAGGAATCAAGTCCATCCGAATGGATAATGATAGCAAGTTTATCTCAAAGGCATTCAATGATTATTGTATGGCTCTGCATTAAAGTAGAGCATTTAGTACATTATGTCCATACACAAAATGTTATTGCAAAGTTATTAATTAAAAAAATAAAACTTATTGCTTAACTACTCTTATAGAATTGTAGACTACCCATTAGTTGTTAGGGTCACATAGTGTTGCACGCTACTGTATTAATCACCGCAGCTCGTCAAACCTCAGATTCTATTACAAGGTAGAGCTTTTCTCCTCCCTCTTACTCCCGACGTACTCCCATCAGATATACACAATATACTCAAACTTCTTTAACTTTGGTTGCTAATATAAAAAAGTTTAGATTAGTAATATGAAAATAGTATTATTATATTAATCTTGAAAAATATTTTTATAAGATAATGATTTTATAATATTTTATGAACATGCTCACATATATGCTCACATATAAAAAGAGTGGTCAAGCATGCTGTAGATCGTGTCCAAAACATCGTGATCTTGAAGAGAGTATCATATATACATTTAACTCACTAAGCTACTCCATCTGGGAAAAAATGGATGCTTTAGTCTAAACTAGGAGGTGAGCCACACAGTAGCACAGCTAGATTTGTTACAATATTTTAGTATTAGAATAAAACTTAGGTGATCTAGCTATATATTATTAAACAATCGGGATATATAGATCTTTTTAGATGAATACTTGAAACAATAATAAATCTTTGAAGCCAAAACATATGAGAGGAAATTGAAATATTTGATTGAAAAAATCAATTTGAGAAATAATGATGTATGGACCTAGGAACATAATATTCAAATATGCTTTCATGAATGGAAAAACAGCTTGATTCACACTATATCTCTATACGGCTTCTTCTATAATTAATCCACGCTAGATATATAGATATTTTACAAGTCTTCTTGGGATCTAGCTAAGCAGCCGCGCGTTTGCATGGCTAGTTATATTATTTTCTTTCTCGTTAGCGATTATAACAGTCAATATTTTCCAATTAATATATTATCTATTTTTTCTAACTTCAGATAAACCAATTGTCTAATGTCTCAGTAACATACAAATGCCGAGGAGTTGCAAGTCTGGGCTCAGTATAGAAGTACTCATAATACAAAAGTTATATAATATCTTCTACAAAACGTTTTATGTAATTTTTTTTAGTGTTGACCTCTATATACTATGGTATTTGTGTTTATTAAAACACGTCAAAAAAACATTAACTTCAAAGTACTGAAAATAACTAATTCAATAAAACATAAAGCAGATGTTTACTAAATTGGTACATTGCGTCGTGCCTAATTGCCCTTAGCGTTTTCAGAGGAACGGATTGTAACCTGTATACTTGTTCCATCGATGAAAACCATGGAAATTAAGACAATTCGAACATGTAGTTTTTATCAACTTCTTGTCGTCAGTTCTTGAGGTCTTAGAAGCATTGGCCTTCTTGAGTATTGATGCTGAGCATCAGTGCAGCACGCCGCAAGAACTCTCGGTTCTGTAAGCATCTTCAAATTAAGCTTCGTGGTTCGTTAATAGGCTCATAGACTCGCTTCGTGGTTCGTTAATATGCTCATAGACTCATATTGCATCATGCTCGTCGGATGTGCTATCTTTCTTTACACAAAAAGAGATCTTAAAATCTAGGGCCAATGTTATACCAGTTTTACACTTTTATGGTACAGTTTTTAGTGCTGTAAACTCCCACCATCAGCCATCAGAAAAGAGAGACCAGTAGTTTCGGCTGATCCGGTGGCATCCTTCGACATGATTGCCCTTTGTATTACTTGTGTTACATTGATCACTAAGGCCATGTTTGGCATGACTGCTATGTTTTAGCAACTCTTAACTCCTTTGAGAAGTTGAAATAGCCTAAGTAGGTGTTCGGTTAGGAAGTTGCCTCCCACTCTATGAATAACAAGGATCTACGAGAAAAAGACTTTTGTGACTTGTAACTTTTTTTTCCCATATTGCTTAACTTACTGTTTAAGTTGATTTGTTATTTGTTTTTTCCAGCCATGCTGTGCTTTTTTTTTTGTCCGTGCTGATCATTATCTTATTCGACCACGTACTCCATACAGGCAACACAGAAGGGGGAAAAAAAGACGAATTGAGACTCTGTTACAAATTCATATCAAGTTGTAAATTCTCATACTTAGCAATTTATGAAACATTGCAGCTAACAAAGTAGAAGATCTAAAAAAAAGTGACTAAATAGTTTTGTAAGCATCTTCTGAAGCATAGCATGTTCCTGTACAAGGCTAAGCAGAAACTAGCTAAAGATGCACACTGTATGGTACTATATTAGTTCTGTAAGCATTTTCTCTGACTGCTTAGCTGTTAGCAGCATTAGAAATTTCAGATATCACTAAATTAAGGATCAACAATGACTTGATTCCAAAGAGAACGAATTATTACCCGATCAGAAAATCAAGAACGAACTTTTGGTCAATCTCCAAAAAATCTACACATCGCCAGGTTCACATGAATAACCACAAAACCAATCAATACGTGATAGATGAGGTCGGTGGGGATGTCGCGGAGGCAGCCCGAGGTGGGGCCGGTGAGGAGGAAACCGAGGCAGCCGGAGGCCACGCATCGGTGCGGAGGAAGCCGACGCAGGTGAGGGCGATGAGGTCGTGCGGTCATGGGAGAGGATGACGAGGTGGGGTCGCCGGGGGGAGGTAGCGGAGGACCGCGGACGACGACGAGGTCGCGCAGCCGGTGGGGACGTAGCTGAGGACGGGGTAGACGACGAGGCATGGCGGGCTCGAAGTCATCGGGCCTGAGGTCACCGACGCCGGGAAGAGGAAGCCGATGCGCTCACCGGTGACTGTCGCGACCCACATGGATCTCGGCGATGAAAAGGCGAGGTAGGCCATGAAAATGGTGGGGCAAGTGGATAAGCACAGAGGAGAGGCAGGCACAGTGGCGGATGTCTATGTATGATGAGAAGTACGGATGTGGCATCGGGGAGGGCACGCGAAAAGGGGAAGGAGAGATTGAGGTCGGAGACAGCGAGTTCGCATTAAAGAAGGGCCTGTGTCAGTTGATGGGGTAAATAGTTAAGTGCACATGTAGTTGTATGTAAGATAGTGTTACCTAGGATTTCAGGTGATACGGAAGAGAGAAAGTTGTTATTTATTATTTAATAGATGATTTTATAGATAGTTTTATATTTTTTTATATTATTGTATAGACAGTCTGTTAATTGGATTAGAGACTATTATAGACAATTATATAGACGATCCATTGTATGAGTTATTTTTAGTGCTGTTTATAAATGATATGGAGATATATTACAAACAGTTGCCGTCTATACCATTGTACATATTCGACGTAAAAAAGTCTTGTGTGTATTACCTATTATACAAGTTATATATAATCTTAAATCAATCGAATAGGTAAATAATTATTATCTATCTTTTTTTCATACGTTGATATTTATACAACTTTCAAAATTAGATTTACAGAAGCACCTCTCAAGAGGAATCGCCGGAATTGACACTTCCCATGCACCTAGAATCGGAACAACACAGGGAGGAGTTTTAAATTTTCAGACTTCTAAAGCAGTTACTCGAGGATGTGATGTACTCTCTCACTTCTAACCACATGTTAGGCATATCTCCTGTTGGAAATAGCCTAAGGACCTTAATTCTGCTTGTTTTGTAGTAAGTCTATAGGAATTGCTAATTTAAAGGTGCTCTTACCAAATATTTTGTAATGACGTCTTCTCTTTGTAATAAGTAGCAACATCTCTTTTATTTTTACTTCCCTTTCCCCTCAAAGGCCCTCTTCTTGTGACAAGTGGCAGTATTTCTTTCATCACTCTTTCCTCCTCCATTCCTTTCCCCTCAAACTCAAAATAGTTTTTGTATCTCAAATTTTCCTCTAAGTTTTTTAAAACAAGTATTTTTTAACCACTTTCGAAAGTTGTTTAGTCAAAACTTTTTGAGCTAAAAGAAACTTTTCCAACAGAAAGTTTTTCAATTGAAACTTAACTTTTGGAGCTGAAACTTTTCGATTTGATTTTTTTCGGGTTGAACCATTCCGAGATGAAACTTTCTAATTTGAAAAAAAAATTATTTACATTTCTTTGAGTTGAAACTTTCCTATTTGAAATTTTTTGATTTAAAATTTTTTAGTTGAAATTTTTGAGTTGAATTTTAAATCAAAACTTCTTGAACCGAAAGTTTTCGAATTCAAAATTTTCAGAGTGAAACTTTTCGATTTGAAACTTTCTAATTTGAAATTGTTCGATTTACAACATTTCGAGTTGAATCTTTCAGATTTGAAACTTTCTAATTTGAGAATTTTTTATTTTAATTTTTTCAAGTTGAAACTTTTTGAGTTGAAAATTCCTAATTTGAATTTCTTTATATAAAATTTATCGAGTTCAAACTTTCTAAGTTGAAACTTTCTAATTTTAAATTTATTTTGAGGTAAAACTTTCTTATTTGAACATTTCCAATTTTTTTTTTCGAATTTTAAAACTTTGAAATGAATTTTTTTCTTGTTGAAACTTCCTTTTTAAAATTTTCAAAGTTAGAATTTTCTAATTTTAATTAATTGTGTTAGAGATGAAGGAAAAGAGGTGGGGGAAGTGACTACGGAAGAGGGAAGGGGGAAATGTGGAGATGGATGGAGAAAATGACACATGCCATCCTAGGAGGATGTAGTTAAATTTGTTAGTTTGAAGTTACCCTCAAACTAGTCATACCCTTGTCTATTTCTTTGGGATGTAGAGAGGTGCTTCTATACATTTCTTTTTGTAAGTGTACAAATATTAAAGCAAGAATGAATGGTAGATGGTGATTACTTACCCTTTGCTTGATTCAAGATTTATACAACTTGTATTGAGAGGTGATACATAAAAGCACTATCCTAGGATGTCTATTGAGGAAAAAATAAGAGTGTAGTTATTACAATATTTTCACTTTCTATCCTTTACCGTACTATTCCACTTTCTTTAAAGAGGTTAATTTGTTGTCTATGTTATTTAAAAAGCTTATGTGCAAATCATTTCTCATTATTTTTTTCTTAGATTTTGGGCTTCCTCGTCTTTGCATGGTTGGTTTGGACAAATATTTTGAAATGAGCTTGTACAACACATTACACAAGTTTATTAACTTTGCTCGCTTCCAATGATATATCGACTATAGGGTTTTACTCCATCTGTAGGCCAATACAATATTCCTTGCCCTAGCCCTTCCTCTTAATTGTTAGAATGTCATTACCATGTATTTTGTGATTTAAAATAAAGTAGAGCACATCAAAACACTAGGTGTGCTGTTGTAGCTTGAGTGTCATGTTACGGAATGCCATCATTTAAATACTCAAAAGATACATTAGATCAAGTCCATAGACTTTGAACATTGAAGTATCAGTTGATAAAACAGCTTCCGAAAAGTTCTGAGATAAATCTTTTACAATTTTCTCTAAAATTTTGCATCTAGTTCATTTATTATAAATTTTTTTTACAAAAAAATACGCATTTATATTTATTTTTCTTCCTTTTTCAAACAAAAGCATACATTTTTCAGGGATATGATTAAATGATTATACGAAAGTGGCATAAAATAAACTAGGGATTTTTGTAAAAACCCACCTAAAGGGGGAGAGTTTGTCAAAAGTATACCTACATCACAAAGTTCATAAAAAATCCACCCACAAGTTCTACGTGGTTGCAAATTCCCACACCCAAATGGGCAATCCACTTGCTAAAGCTACTAGAAGTCAATAAACTGTTAATTTGGCTATCTCCAGTTGAGGGGATCGTACCCAAGTCTATCCAGCCACTGATCGTATTCTTTCTTGTCCCTCTATTCTCTCACTCTTACATTATGCTTTATTATCCCACACTCGCCTTGTGCGTCCTACCCAGCACTGACACATCTTCACTGCTCATAGTCCACAAAATTGATTCATTGGGATTTTCACATAAGCGCCTATAGGATATTCAACAAGTAAATAAACTAAGCATAATATGTTTTTTTTATTTTGTAAGACATGTTCTGCATTTAGATTAACACCTGTTTCAAGCTTATTTGTTACTTGGTCTGTATAGCATTAGTCAACCAACAGAGAATAATCAGAAAAAAGTTGGATATTTAAAGAATATTTTTGGAGTTTTTTAGTTGAATTGTTATTTTGCTTTCCTCCTATTAATATGAACCTCTATTAAATTAAAGTCATTATTTAATAGTTAAAAGCACACATTCAGACTTTCTAGGTAATGGTGTGCGCTCTCCCAAATCTGCGACAAAATACCCATGGAAAATAAACTTCAAGGATAAATGTTATTCTTTTGGAATGGTATGTAGAGAAACTAAAAGCAGAAGCAGCAGCAGCAACTGTTTTGCTGTTTTTCTGTTAGTATTATCTGAATACAAAATATAGCTCTATAATGCTAATTCCGTACACTATTGCCCACAGGACGAAAAGAAATATTCGGACTCCAGTCACCATGAACATATCATCTGGGTTCGTTAGTGGCATCAATGAGTGGGTTAAATTGTTTAAAGGGCTTAAATCTGCCATCTTATTCCTGTTCCCCCAAGGAAACGGAGAACAGGATCAAAAACTTCAAGACGTATCACAGTTGGAGAGTGATCTCCAACGCCTCAGGGACTCTCTACCAGCAATGTACGACCTCATTGATCGAGCTGAGTGGAGGAGCCATGAAAAGTGTGTGGCCGAGCTCCTTCAAAAACTCAAGGATGCAGTTTATGATGCCGATGACCTTCTCGATGAATTCAGATGGTACGAGCAGAAGATGGAAGTGGAGGGTAATGTGAGCCAATCACCTTTTATTGATTTCTTTGACATTGTCAATCAAGGCAGATTCAACAAAGTGAAAGATATCCAGGAAAGGCTGAAAAATCTTTCTGAACAGCTGGAGAAGATGGGCTTGCGTCAAGAAGTGACACCACGGTTTGACGAATCAGTCAGGCCAGTGACCAGTTCTTTCCCAACTGAGACAAAAATATTTGGTCGTGACAAGGAACTGAGGGAGGTGATGGGATTGCTTGGTGTGCCTACAGATAGTAGGAGGGCTCATTCCAAACGCAAGAGAGCAAGTAGTTCAGTCAATGCATCAGCAAGCAATCAAGTTAGTTGTACATTAGACAATAATGGAGCAACAATGTCAGGTGTTCCTGTTTTGCCAATAGTTGGAATTGGGGGTGTTGGAAAGACCACCTTGGCCCAACATATCTGCAATCATCGACAAGTGAAGTCTCACTTCGACCAGATAATTTGGATTTGTGTTTCAGATGATTTCGATGTGAAGAGGTTAACGAAAGAGGCCATACAATCTTCGTCTGTTAAAAAGGTTAAAACGGATCATTTGGACTCTCTTCAGCAAACTATGGATCATTTGGATTCTCTTCAGCAAATTCTCGCTAAAAACGTGGACAATAAAAGGTTTTTGCTTATCCTTGACGACATGTGGGATGATTCCTTGAAAGAAGATATGCAGTGTTGGAAGAGGTTTTGTGCACCTTTAACATCTGGACTTCAGGGAAGTATGATGTTGGTGACCACCAGATCTCCAGAGGTTGCTGATGGAGTGCGAACAATGGAGCATATTCCATTAGAGGGTTTGAAGGATGATGATTTCTGGAAATTCTTCAAACTATGCGCGTTTGGATCTGATTGCTCAAACAATGATCCAGAGTTGGAGAGCATTAGTAGAAGCATACTTCCAAAGTTGAAAGGTTCTCCCTTGGCAGCCAAAACTCTTGGGCGGCTGTTACGAATGAATCTTCACCCTACACGTTGGACTAATATACTGAAGAGTGAATTGTGGGAGCTGAAACAAAATGAAACTGATATTTTGCCAGCCCTTCGTTTGAGCTACATATATTTACCATTTCATTTGAAGAGATGCTTCTCATTTTGTGCTGTGTACCCCAAAGATCACAAATTTCAAAAGCACAAGTTAGCTGAAATTTGGGTAGCAGAAGACCTTGTGGAACCTCAAGGTGTCATTCCAATTCAAGATATTGGCTGTCAGTACTTTGAAGAACTTGTGAATCGATCCTTCTTTCAAAAAGTTTCTGGTACATACGTAATCCATGACTTGTTGCATGACATGGCGCAACTAGTTTCAAGGCATGACTGCTTCGTCTTAAAAGACACAAGTGACTTTCAAAAAGTTCCTCCGAATGTTCGTCATATGTCAATACTCCCTAGCACAAAAGTTAACCGTTCCAATTTGTTGAGCCTATGCAAGCACACAAAGCTGCGTACTCTACTTTGCAACAAGTCTTTACGGAATGGAACTTTAGCTTCTGTAATGGACCGTTGGTGTAGTGAACTTCGGTGTATGCGTGTAATTTCTTGTGCCTATACAAAGGAGTTACCAGACAGTATTGGCAACTTGAAGCATCTTCGGTACCTTGAAATCTCCCGGGCTTGTCCTTTCAAGAGCCTTCCTTCAGCCTTCTGTTGCCTCTATAATTTGCAGATCATACATGCTAGCAAATGCAAATTAGAAAGCTTGCCCAATGACTTTAGCAAGTTACTCAATTTACAGGTATTTGAATTGTCGGGCTTTGAATATCATTCAAAGAGTAAACTAAACATCGATGAAGCCAATAAACAAGTATCAGGAATTAGATTTTTGAAGAATCTGAACCAATTTTGCGGAGATTTGAGTATTTTTAATCTTCATGAGATAAGCAAGGATGATGCAGCAGAAGCCGAACTAAAGAATAAGAAGGATCTTAACGGCCTGCGACTGGAATGGTCTTCCCAAAGGTCCCCAGAGCGTAATGAGAAAGAAGTGCTTCAAGTTCTACAACCTCCGACCAGTCTCAAATCTCTGCACCTCAGGTGTTATCCAGGTGAATCTCTTCCAAGCTGGTTTCAGCCACCAAACTTGCCAAACTTAAGATCACTTGAGTCTAGATCCATGACAGACCTAACCATTGATGGGTGCAGAAAGTTATCAACCCTCGAACAATTTGAACACGTGCCTGACATGAAGAGAATAAGAATTGAAAATTGCGAAAGTTTAGTATCACTTCCAACTGCATGGTTTCGAGATTCGCAACCCCTAGAAGAATTGGTGATTCAGGTCTGTCCACTTCTTAACTGGAAAAGGGGATTTGTATTACCATCATCTCTCAAAAGGCTCTCCTTAGAGCGTTGTGGGAATATCTCTCCCTGGTTTCCATCCTGCCTGGAGAACCTCAACTCCCTCGCGTCACTGAAGTTGATTTCATGTGCGTGCATAGAGTCCATTCCAGGCCACCTGTGGAGCGGTAATCTTGCATCACTCCAGGAATTGTATATTGTGGATTGTCCAGACCTTGTGTCAATTGGTGGAGCAAACGTTGTTGACGCAATTGCAAATATAGAGAGGGCGTGCATAGACGCCTGTCCAATGTTGGAGCATTATCATCTACTGTGGAGAATTATTCCTTAGGGGGAATTATTCTTCCATATGGTATGTGTGTTAACACTAGTTTCCCTTCTAGTTTTTACTCTGATTTTCTCAAAAAACTTCTGATATACTAGAAAAAACTTATGTATACACACGTACAGTAAAATTGAACTTCTTCCTGCTTTAAAGCGCTGTCATAAAAGCACGTTCGACGACTAGTTGATAACTTCATTCCGTTAGTTATAGTTCCCTTGTTTAGTTCGTATAATACCTTGACATCCTAATCATTTTTTTTCCTAAAGTCTGCTGTTAATTACAGTAATTCCAAATAGTTCAAATAACCAAAAAAAAAATATTGCCAATAATATAGATGTCCAAGTTCTGCCGTAATGTATGAAGTAATTTGGAACTATGCTTTATGTGTATGATGTATGATGAATTCTTATTCTCATTGCGCAGCTTGCAGTTTATAGTTTCATTTTCTGGGGAAAAAGTTTTTGCCAACTGTGCTTTACTGACCAATGTTCGAGACTGGAGAGGGATATAACAAGTGAACATTGCTCCCCACGGAAGATTCTCCTCGTTACTCCAATTTTGTTACATCAACCCTTCTCTCTTTAATCCATATTTATGCGCAAAGCATTACCCTTCCTGGTTCCCGCAGAAGGTGACTTCTAATTTCAAATAATTAAGCTACAGCTTGCGAGTTGCAAGGCACACATAAAGTTGTAATGTATTTCATGAGAGTTGACTTGTCCTCCCCAATGAGTCATACTCCTATTGTACGTTCTATGTTGTATGTATGCCATTTGCTTTTGCTCAATCGATTGTATTACAATGTTAACTTAAATATCATCCCGTGAGAAGTTTTCAGATGTTCTCCTTGTAAGTCTATAGTAGTTTAATTTCTTCACCGGAAGTCTTCCTATTTCTTTTTTAAAAAAAAATTGGAAGTGGTTTAGTTTGTTCAGTATATCATATAACAGAAGTAACTTCTGAATAAATTGCTCTCTACAAGCAACTACTTAATACTCCCTCCGGTCACAAATAATTGTCGTTATGAACATCGACAGCTTTGACCACTAATTTCTATTATAATATATTTCTAAAATCCAATAAAATTATAGTATTATGAAAGTATTTTCAAGACAAATCTACCCATATGATTTTCATGTATCCAATTTAAATATTTTTAAAAAATATTAATAGTCAAAGTTTTCAACGTTTAATTATACATATGTCCAAAACAACAACTATTTGTGACCGGAGGGAGTAGCATTCATATTACGGATAACAATTCATTCGTGTACCGACAGTTCAATTATTTTTTTAAAAAAAATAAACATGGATGTCAGCAACATACAATGCCAATCAAACACATCATAATAACATTTAGACAAGTTTATCTGAGAGCAATTAATCAAGTAGTATTTTAATTGGGAACTGGACAGCTAATGGTGCATTACACAATCCTGCAGGGGTGCAAGAAATGTCATCAAAAGCGCAGAAAATGGGGCGTTTAGAAATCAGAACGACCAATTGTCGCTGTTCAGTCCAAAAAGTGAAGTTAGCATCTAAAAGCATTTCGAAATGAATTCGTTTGGGACAGACCAAACTGAGAGTGTCACATGGCTATTACAGTTCTCCAATGAAAAAAGCCGCCTCAGTCCTGAACCTGAAGTCCCTGAACTGGTCATACTAACCACCTGGAGACGCTTATACTGTTGTAGAATTAAAGAACTTTCCCATGACAAGATAAAGCTTTTATTCAAGTTCTATTGGTCAGGAGTGCAAATGTCCCAACTAGTTGGCGATGCACCTAACATCAAAGAGAGATTCCTGGGTCATGAAAACAGATTGCAAACTTTTTACAGTATCAAATTGACAGTACATATAAAAAAAGGTATAAAAAAAATAATGAACCAATGGGAAAGTCCTGATGAAGACTCTGCCTATGTGACCCATGTAGCCCATGAGGCCTAACTAATCTTGTATATATATATAACTTCTCGATAATGAATAAGATGCATAGTTGTGAATAGCAAAAATATCTCTCCTCAAATTCACAATTATAGCATGTAATTAGTTCAATTTAGATTAGGCAAGCTCCAGATTTTGTCATATCACATGGAGAATCCAGGACTTCAACCATGTTTAGTCGGTAGTCCCATCCACTATTCCCTTAGGTGGCTGCCTAGACGGCGCCTAGGTGCTAGGCTCCACCCTCCCGCCTAGCTACCTAGGCTGATTTATCCCGCCTAGGTGGCCGCCTAGCCTACCTAAGCGGCGATTAGGCATTGGGTGCCAATCACCCGACTAAAGCCTAGAGCCTTCGTGAACACTGGTCCCATCTTACAGGGTTAAATTCTTGAATCCACCACAGTTTGAATAGACAGAAAAAAAAACATCAGAAGGACTATTCGTGGTTAGGTAGTTTTGATCTCTAGGAGTTAAAAATTATAGATCCTTGATTGGGTAGCAAGAAGCACTTTGCTAAATAAGCCAAAGAAATGAAGTACAAAACATACCACCTTATCCTAGGTCACAAAATTGACACCCAATGAATAATAAGAGTAATTTTCAGCCTACTATATTATTGCCAATATTAAGAAACAACAGCTTACAGGTAGCACCATTCAAATAGTGCCGACTCTGCTAAATCAACTTTAACTTGTATCAAATCATTAATATCTTTTGATTCCTAGTTTCCTAAATATTCCCAACAACAAATATGTAACAAGCTGCATGACTACAGGATATGCTTGTACAAGTACATATCGTACATCACTGTGTGACCCCTCTACTGCTTAAATGAGAACACACCTTTCTAGTTAGCAATTTATACCTCAACCTAATTCCTACCTCTGTTGGGTAATTGGGTTGGCACTAAAACATAATCCTTGGAGAAGGTATAAAGATTAATGTAATCCTTAAGTTAACACAATAATGTAACCAATGGAACAACAAATCTCTACTACACTTTGTAGTGAACAGAAGGACCTTCCTTCATTTAGTTCCCAAGTCTGATGTTTCCGTTCCCCAAACTATAATATAGCAGCATATCATATACTTGGGACACAAAATGATGTGTAGCAGCACACCTTATAGTAATCTCTGATCACAATAAGATGCTTGGTACAGTGAACTAAATAAAAATAGGGCAGGATAAATCAACACGCACACAGAAATTTTGACATATGTTCATAGAACATACCATAAGCTTGTCCCACAGGGCATGCATGGGTGTCCTCCACCTCAAGATTACAACCGCACAAAATGAAGTGGATTGCATCAAGAAGCTGCTAATGAAAGTTCTATAGAGTATTCATTTAATCCAGTCAATAAAAATGAGTGCACAAAGACAATATGTTTGCTAAGGCATGCTATATTTTTCATCTAATCTAATCATCAAATAAGAGTGCGGAAAAACCAAATGAGCAGCTGAAAAGAGCACCAAAGCGAAATCCCCTCATCACAGCTGCTGCTAGCCAGCTACTAACACGAAAGACACATATGTCCACAAGTTGAATTCGGTCAAACAAACAGTAGCAAGACAAGCAATATAAGCATCAAGCAAACATTAGTAGATCCCTCAGGTGTTATGTGAAACATGGAAGACATGGACAGATACTTTTATAGAAGGCAAAGCACCACATAGAAATTGCTCCCTCGTTATTAATCTCCCAAACGTAAACTTAGAAATTGCAGCCATATATAGTTTATTCCAATCTACATGTACATAATTGCCAAAAAAAAAAAAATCAGATGCGATGTTTGATGAAACGAGCAGTGCCAATTAGGTTTTATAATCACGCAATACACACTTTGCTAACGGGAAAAGATGAATGAGTGGTAATCTGCACAAATACCCACGATTCCTACATTTGGGCGAGAGATTTGATGGCTAGGTAATCCTAGGGGCAAAAAAAAGGCGCACCTTGATGCCCGTGAATGACATGCCGAGCTCCTCCTCGGGGATGACGACGGGCCACTTCTACCCGGCGTCGCGGAACATCTGCTCGGTCTCTATGAGGCGGTCGCGGGCAAGGATCTTGTCGGGGATGCCCTGCGCGGTGGCGCCGTCGGCGGCGACAAAGGCCTCGGCGCCGTTGAAGTAGGTGACGAGGACGCGCGGGGGCGGCTGGGGCTTGGAGTCCTCGGCTGTGGAGGCAGGCGGCGAGGGGAGGCGCCGCAGCTCGACCGAGCAGGCAGGGTTGGAGTCCTTGGCCTTGCGGGCATTGCACTGGGCTAGGAGCTCCACAGCCGCCGCCTTCCGCGGGTCCAGCGGGCTGTACTCCACCACAACCTTGGACAGGAACTTGAGAATCTCTTCTCGCCGCCTCCGCCTTCTTCTTAAGTCCTCGCTCGCCGCCGCCGCCGCTTCGCTTCCCGAAGATTTCGTGGCGTCGTGAGGCTTCGGGCTTGGCTGCAGAGCACTTTGGGAGTTTGGGTTGGGTCTGGTTCGGTTGGGTTCGACACAAGGCAGTCGGGCTCGGGCATACAAGTGCACTTGCTATTGCTAACAAAGAAAGATGTGTATGTCATTACATCAAGGAAAAAGTTGGTCAATGCCAGTGGTTGTTTTTGCAGTTTTGGATTATGCCACTGCTTTTTGCTATTCTGACAAGGTCAATGCATATTGACTAGGTGGAAATGACTTTTTGCTTTTCCAAATATGTTGGTTTTCAATCAGATGCCATAAAATTGTTACTCTTTTTTGTTTTAGTTTGATCACAGTACTCCTCAATGTGATTGACTCTTTTGTGATGACATATGTTTGATAATTCAACATATTTGGAAGGGCTAAAAAGTCTTTCCACTCAATCAACATGCATTGACCTTGTCGGAATGACATTTTCTGAAGAAATTTTCGAATCTAGTGGTATAGTACAAATTAGGTGAAAAGTAGTGGCGTAATCCAAAACCACAAAACAACCAGTGGCATAGACCAAAATTTTACTTACATTAATAGAGATTCATAAATGATCAGCAGTCAATGGAAGATCGCTTAAGAGCAACCAATTACATGCTTGAACATGACTGCAAGGCTACACGATCATTTATAATATTAATTAAGGTACTTGTAATAAGTGTTTAGTTTCACCTAGAATTGTTGCTTGCAAAACCTCATGCCTTACAAGTAGCCACCTAAAAGATGACTATCCTCAATTGCATTCTTATCTGGTAAAAGAAAAGATGCTAGTATCTGATTTTCTAATGTTGGATGATGCAATGCAAGCTTTCTATTCCCCTCTGTCAGAAATTGCCATGAATCAACTGCAAGAGCTTCTAAATAGTATTTGCCTGGTGGAAATGCATGACGAACAAGACTCATGGTCTTATCTACGGTGATCTAGTTCTTTTACTTCTGAAAAGGCATACAATTCACTTTCAGACAATAATCAAGTTGCTGCTATCTACAAATGGGTATGGCAAAACAAATGCAAGCTTAAGCATAGAGTATTTTTCAGTATTCTCTTCAAAGAAAAAATTAATGCAAGGGAGATGCTACATAAGAAAAACTATAAGGTACAAGCCGTTCATTGTGTGCTGTGTCAGGCTAATGTGAATGAGGACTGGATTCATATATATTTTGACTGCCAATTTCGCAAACCATTCCATTTTAATTGGGAAACATCTCTGGATATCTTTGTCATGCTACTTAAAGGAAAAGCTCTTGCTGGCCCAAAGAAGTCTTTTTCAGTGAGCTAAACATCTTGGGGTGTTGGAACGTTTGGATTCAAAGAAATACATGTATGTTTGACAAAGTGCCACCAAATAAGCATAGATGGAAAAGATCCGTATTCTCAGACCTAGAATATCTGAAATCAAGAACCTCTCAGAAGATGGCTAATGATTTGTCGAATTAGATTGGTTAAGTGATTCCTTTGCTGGTGATAATGTTCTTATTCTTTCTTTTGTTGTTAGATTTCTATCGGCCTGTGGCTTGTTCTTTGGGATTATTTTTTGTTCTTTTGTCGAAACTAGTTGTAATTATTTTTTAATATAATATATCTCAGTAGGATTATCCCCTACTGTTCCCTGTCAAAAAAAGTAGTCTAATTATGCTTCGGCTACAAGCCTGAAATAGTATGCTTAACTGTTCTTGAAAATAATAATACTATGACGACTCATGACTCATCCAGATTCTGTAGGAAAAAGGGACAACAAAAGCTAATTCGAGTAATCCACCAAAAGAAATCTGAAATGACAGGCGATGTGAATTTACATGTAAAATTATTTTTTTCTACCAAAATTTCATATATATGACTGTATCACCACTTTATCACCTATGCTTGTTTTATCAAATATGAAAGATATTGCTTCGGAAAGTTTAGCATGTACTGCAAAATTCATAATAAAAGTAGGCCAAGTAAACTTCCTATACTAATCATCCAATAAGTAATTTTCATGTACGGAATATATCAAAAAGCATGTGAGCTTAGAAAAGATTGATGGAAGCAATAGCAAAATTGTGGCGAAGGAAAAATAGTTGGATTTGCAAAGAATGCATAATGCAGGCTTCAACGTGGTAATTCGAGGTCTCATGAACTTTTTTCTGGAGAAAAGTTCTCTATGCAGCCAAAAAGACTTTTGAGATATAAAGTGTCCATTTTGTTTCTATTTTATTGATGTTAGTGCAATAAGATGTGTCACTAATCACACTTTACACACAAATTTGTTTGAAATGTTTCAAGGTGTCAACCCTAAGATATTCTAATTTCTACGTTTCTACAAATAATATGATATCATGATCTACTGTAATATTACCTTTCCGAGACAAAGACAAACTGCAACCCTTTGCAGCTCCCCACCAGAAAGATTTACAACCTGCCTGTCCATGAGTTCCTACATTTTCAGTGGTTTGATGACATCAGAACTGAACTGAGCTTGAGTGTATGATCCAGGTATTTTCTTGTGTAAAATGTCCCTCACTGTAGAGCTATATTTAGACATCAATTCCCGAGGCTTGTATGAGACAGTGTATTCAGGCATGTCAACTTCTTCATCACCTACTTTGTCTAGTTTCACTTGTCCTGCCTAAAAAACTCAGAAAAGAGCAATTATGAGAGTACTACTCTGAAGTAATTCTTCAGGTCACTGCAAAGCATATTTGAGAAAAAAGGTCATATACCAGCATGCGGATAAATGTTGTCTTTCCAGTACCGTTCTCACCGAGCATGACAATTATCTGGGAATACTTAAAGCTGCCTTCTGTGACTGAAAGCTTGAAACCACTTCTTGTTTTGATCATGGTAGGATACTTGTAGCATTGGTAAGTCTGACCCTCTATGATCTCCTCAGTAGAGTCAGTAACCTAAGAAGACAAACAATACTGCATTAGATTCAGAGCACACAGCTAGCAAGTAAAAAATGGTGCTCAGAAGTCTTTGACCACAATCATAGTCCTTACTCTAAATGTAAGTTTATCCTCACGGAAACGTAGATTTTCTGTTGGGATAAAGCCATTTAGGAAAATGTTAATTCCTTCTCTGACTGAGGAGGGTAAAGTAACAACAACATATGCTCCTGGAGTCCCATAAAGACCGCATATGTAGTCTGATAAGTAGTCAAGAATGCTAAGGTCATGCTCCACAACAATTACATAGCTGCAAATAGGGAAAATAGTTTATTAGCTACAGAGAGAATGACTCAAATGTTTTGACTGTCTTATGTTCTATAAGATGTATGTTCTATTTACTTTTTGGGTTGAAGCAAGGAATGACTTGCACAGCTTTCAGCCTTTGCTTCACATCAAGATAGCAGGATGGATCACCAAACATATAAACATCTGCTTTCTCCATAGCACGAGAAGCGATTGAAAATCTCTGGAGCTCACCACCTGATAGATCTGAGACATTTCGGTCCAAAACTTGATTCAATTCGAGAATATCACACATTGTGTCTTTCACTTGTCTCTCGTCTTTCTTATTAAGAAGGTCCCCAACTTTCCCTTCAACAGATTTTGGAATGTGATCAAGGTACTGAGGTTTAATAGTTGCCTGAACCCATTAAAGCACATTAGACATAACGCATAACACAGCGGAGTATAATAACTTCTAATACAACGATAAAATAAGCTGAAATACTGAAACGAAAGCAAGAATCGTCATCTAATTTTGAACAATTGATAACATATATTCATATGAATTCAAATGTCCGAAACTATAGTATAGATCATTGTGGAGAAAGATATTAATCATGACCAGCAGAGCAATCATTTGGAGGATGTGTTGACCAAGACTAGGAAATGAACAGGTATGAGGGAAACATCCTAAAACTACGGTTACATTAGCATATTTCCTATTTTCTTTCAAAACCATCTAACGCATTTAGAAGTTAAAACAGGATTAGAAATGGAATTTTTTTAAATAATATATTTTTAACAAAAAATTATAGAAATAATATACCGAAAATAAAAATATCAATTATATACACCTGCCACGCATTGAAATGGCGACAGAATCTCTGTCGCGAATTCAAAATGCGACAATAATTTTTGTCCTCATTTGGAATGGCGACAGAGACCTGTCACCAATAGTTCAGCTCTATGTCACTATTTCAAATAGCGATAGAGAGGGATTTACTGTGATGCCCGGGCTTTCGGCCTCATTTCAACCGAGCGCAAAAAAAAAACTACTGGCGTCGGGCGACCGAGCGAGTGCGCGCAGGAGAGAAAAGAGAGGAGAGGAGTGTAACATCCCGAAAAAATTCAATAAAACAAAAATGAATATTTTTAATTTGAATATAATTATTTTTAGTTTTCTTGGCATTATTGCAGTTTATTTGAATTTTCTTTGGATTTATGCTTTGAGTGGAAAAATCAACTAAATAGAATTAATGAATGGATGATGGTAAAAAGATAAAAAGGTAAAAGTAAAATCTTGAAAAAATGATATTAAAAATCTTAAGCATTCAAGTGAATTATTTCAGCTGGTAAATAAATTTTAATACATAGAATAGTGAGATGATAGATGAAAAGACACCTCTTTGACCTGCCAACAATGCATGTTCAGAATTAATACAAAATTCTAAGACTGTATCTGAAGCCGTGAAAATTACCATAATATCCTCAATACAGTAGTTATCCCTGGTAAAAGTATGAAAAAATTAATAATGTCATTTAAGGCTTTTAAAAATTAAAAAACAGGAACTCCTAAAATCTGAAAAATAGCATGTGATAGCTTCTAGGCCCTCTCAATTATTGTTATTGTGTTTTATTATAGTTTTGGTATTGATGACTAAGTTAATAATACTTAAAGCTTTGAAGAACATATGCTGGAATCAATGATGGAGCAAGTTGGACTAAAAAGATTAAGGTGCTCAGTTTCTAGTTTATGACTTGGGAGTTGATTCAAGTCAAATAGCTAGGTTTGTTTTCTTTTTGGTTGTCTAAAGAGGGACTTTGCACAAGCTAGTGGATTGGATCATAAGGTAAAGACAAAACTAGATTTCTCGAGGCAAAAGACACTTAGACATTGACCTTTGAATCATATTTTTAGTATACAACGGACCAAATTTCAGCTATCCACTTCTTTAGTCCGTTGCATACACAACATATCTTCTCAAGTCAAAAAGATTCTTTGGTCCAACATTGAAAATCTTCTGTGTCGAAACTCCCATCAAAATACCTTCTCATCGGACCAAAACTCTTGTTTTCATATTCTTTCGTCCTTGGTAAAAACTCCTTTTAAAAATCATTTGTCAACCAAGTGATTAACTATGTATGACAGACCAAATAATTTGGTCCGGCATACATGTAAAAGTCACTCATCTGTGATGGACCAAAATGTTCTCCGTTTCCCATCTACAATGGACCAAATATTTTGGTCAGGCACTCATTCAGTTTATAAACCTTTGGCCGGACCAAACTTTGAAGTCCTATTTATTGAAACCTTAAATGGATTTTCTTACTCTTTCAAAAGGTTTTTGCTTTGATAATGGACCAAACATTCTTGCTTAAAATTTTAGTCCGTTGCTAAAGTAAATCGCTTGGATAAAACTTATTTCTGTTGAACAAAAAGGTCTTTAGCTTCTGATCTTTAAAAGTCCATGTATGACGGACCAAAATATTTGGTCCGACGTACATGTGTCTCTATGCCAGACCAAACTCTTGAAAAGTCCATGTATGATGGACCAAAATATTTGGTCCGATGTACATGTATATCTCTCAGTTGTATGCTGGACCAAACTCTATGAAAATCCCATGTACAACAGACCAAAAAATTTAGTCCGCCGTAAATGTTCAAATTTGGTCCGTCATACACATGTCCAGTATCGCTAGGCACTGTTGCTTAGTCCGTTGTACGTGTACTTTTCTGATATTTCTGACATCTAACACGTCTAACGGCTACAGTAGCAGGTGTAACAGCTATATTCATTCCAAATGGCTATATAAGCATTTCCTAAGCCATCTACCATAAGATAGAACGAACTCCTTTACATTTTAGCACTGAAAATAGCTCTCATTCTCAAAAGGAGTCTGTGTTTCACTTTCAAACCAAAAATTCTCAACATCTCTAAGTGTTTTAGCTCCAAGCTGAAGTCTAGCTGAGTGATTTGCGAGTGAACCAAGAGACAGAACTTGTGCAAAGTTTATTACTCTTGGATCTTAGTGATCCTAGACAGCTTGGAGGAAGTGGACAGTGCGACCTGTCCAAAAGTGATTGTGGAAGGCCACTGTGTTTGTGAGAGGTTCGGAACTCACCTCATTGGAGTAGTGAAATAGTTACCTGAGTGATTACCGGAGCTACTGCGACTAGCTTTGGAGAAGCAATACTTCGGAAGAAGTGCTTCAACGTGGATTAGGAGTGCGGCTCTGAACCACGGGATAAATCTTGTCTCACTTGTGTTTTATTTCTCTTTTTTGCTTTCGTTGTTATTATTATTTGTTTTTACTTCTGTCATATATATATTCTCTGTTCTGTGCTTTTCTCTCATAAAGAAGAGTGAATTGTTTTTAAGAAGTCAAAACTTGTAAAAGTTGCCTATTCACCCCCCCTCTAGGCCAACTAGATCCTTCAAGTGGTATCATAGCAAGGTTTACCTTAATTAGCTTAACTAGCTTTGGTAAATGGCCGAGGGAAATGGATCAACAACTGTTAGTATTGGTAGAGTACCTGTTTTTGATGGCACAAATTATGCTTATTGGAAAATTAGGATGAGATGCTATTTAGAAGCTGTCAGGTATGATGTGTGGAGGGTTACAGACAAGCCTTTGCCTCCTCGTGTCATGCCTGAAGGGCAATCTGTATATGGCGAACCCACTCCTGGTGAGATTCAAAATATACAGTATGATGCTCAAGTTAGAAATGCCATATTTTCCTGTCTTAGCATAGAAGTTTTTGATAGAGTAAGTAATCTTACATCTGCTTATGATATATGGACAACATTACAAGAAATTCACGAAGGTACGTCTGATGTAAAAGAAGAAAAGTATTATGTTGTCCGAGAAAAATTTGATCAATTCAAAATGCTTTCTCAAGAAAGTGCTAATGACATGTTCTCTAGGCTAAATCCTATTGTCAATGAACTAAAAGGCCTAGGAACTAAAATTTCTGATGTTGAGGTATGCAGGAAGATGATTAGAGTGCTTCCTCGGGCGTATCACAGTTTGATCACATATCTGTCCAACAGTGGTGATCTCAAGAGGCTCACTCCAACCGAGCTACTAGGTAAAATATCCGCTCATGAGCTCACATTGGCCGAAGAAGATGCTCCAAAGAAGAAATCCATCGCACTCAAAGCCAAGGAAGTTATACAAGACTCATCTGACGAAGATGATGATGAGTCAAGTGAGGATGAGGATGAAGATGTGAAGAAGTTAGTTCTACTCATGAGAAGAGCTAACAAACTCATGAGAAGAGTCAATTTCAAAGACAAAGAAAGGTCAAACTCTTACTCAAAGAAAAATCCTTTTTCTAATGTTGTATGCTTTGAATGCAATGAAAAGGGGCACATAGCTGCTCGGTGTCCCAACAAAATCAAGAAGAAGAGTAAGTACAAGAACAAGGATGATGAGGATGAGAAGACTCATGAAAAACCTAAGAAGAAGTTTTTCAAGAAAAGCTACTCCAAGAAATTTGTGAAGAAAGGAAAAAGAGAAGCTCACATAGGAGAATAGGTCACTGATGAAGAAAGTGCAAGTGAAGACTCATCCTCGGATGATGAAAATTCAAAGTCAAAGGGGCTAGCTGGGCTTGCCTTAGATGAGTCAACCCCACCACCACCCTTACTTCCTCTCTGTCTGATGGCAAGATCAGACGAGGAAAAGGTTAGTGACTCACCTTCTTATGATGAGCTAGTAGAACTAGTTGAAGAGCTAAATAATGCTTTGCATGATAAAACAAATTCAACTAGAACTCTTAAGAAGACTATTACTGGCTTGTTTAATGACCAAAAGTTGCTAACAGACAAGTATGATAAACTTTTGTATGAACATGAAAATTCTGTACAAACTCATAAAGATCTGGTCACAAGTCATGCTTTGCTTGTTAAGAATCATGAAAACTTGCGCACCAACTCGTGAGCTAGAAATTGAAAATGAAATGCTAGCAAACAAATCCAGTCATATTTCTCTATGTGATGCATCAGTCTCATGTGACTTATTTTAAGAAGAAATCATGACCTTCAGTTCTTCTGATACTTGTAATGGTAATTGCCAATATGCTTCCTATACTAAGGAGCTTAAAACTGAGAATGAAGAACTAAAAACAAAGGTAGCCAAATTTGATAAAGGTTTAGAAAAATGTTTTCTTGGTAGTGCTACTCTTGACAAAATTCTTGTCGAACAAAAATCCAACTTGGGCAAAAAGGGCTTAGGGTATAAACCCAACAGTTTGCCTAAGAAAAGTGGATCAAGTCATCTCGAACAGATTTTTGTCAAGAAAAGCACTCATAACTATTACTATCATAAATCAAACCATGAATAAAAAATTGCTATCTTGCAAATGTTTCTCATGCCAAAAGGGGTTGTATGGTAGATGCCCATTACATGCTATTTAAAGATTTTAGGGGCAAAACAAATGTAAAATATGTAGGTCCCTCAAATCTTGATAAGAAACTTAAAGTTGTCTGGATACCAAAGGCCATGTTGTTAAACCCTTTTAAACCTAAACTGGCTGTAACTAACATCAAAGGACCCAAAAGTAAAGAAATGAACTTGTAGGTGAACTATAAAAGTGGAGGCAGACATTGGGTAATTGAGAGTGGCTGCACTAAACACATGATCGGGACCTCAAGAATGTTCACTTCAATTGAAGGAGAAATTGATCCAAGTCACAAAATCACCTTTGGAGACAACAGCAAAAGAAAGGTAAAAGGTCTTGGTAAGATTGCTATATCAAATGATCACTCTATTGACAATGTTCTTCTTGTTGATTCCTTAAATTTCAACTTATTATCTGTTGCTCAATTATGTGATCTTGGATTCCATTGTATCTTCTCATCTGATGCGGTAACTGTGTTTGATAAAAAAGAAAAGCTTATATTCAAAGGTTTCAGATTTCAAAATCTCTACTTAGTAGATTTCAAATCTAACTCCTCATGCATCTTGACCTGCCTGTTAGCCAAAGGTTCTCTTGAATGGCTTTGGCACAGGCGTCTTGGGCATGTAGGTATGTATAATCTCAAAAAGATTTTTAAAAATGAGCTAGTGGTGGGTCTGAAAGATGTTAAATTTGAAAAGAATAAGCTATGTAGTGCTTGTCAAGCAGGCAAACAAGTAGCTAATTCTCACCCAATTAAAAGTATCACGTCCACCACTAGACCACTTGAGCTTCTGCATATGGATGCATTTGGTCCCACTTCATATGCTAGCATTGGTGGTAACTCATATTGTCTGGTAATTGTTGATGATTTCTCCAGATTCACTTGAGTATTCTTTTTGCCCAATAAAAGTGAAGTTGGAAAAATCTTCAAAACTTTTGCTAAAAGGGCTCAAAATGAATTTGATTGTCCCATCAAGAAAATAAGAAGTGACAATGGATCTGAGTTTGTTAATACCAATATTATTGAATACTGTGATGAATTAGGAATTAAGCATGAACTTTCTGCTACATATACTCCTCAGCAAAATGGTGTGGTTGAAAGAAAGAATAGAACTTTAATTGAAATGGCTAGATCTATGCTAGATAAATATGGAACTTCTGATGCTTTTTGGGCTGAAGCCATCAATTCTGCTTGTCATGCTGTTAATAGGCTTTATCTTCATAGATTGCTTAAGAAAACTCCTTATGAATTATTGGTAGGTAGAAGACCCAATATATCATATTTTCGTGTACTTGGTTGTAAAGTATATATCTATAAAAAGAGAACTCATTTGGGTAAATTTCAAACTAGATGTGATACAGGCATCATGCTAGGATATCTTCTAAGTCCAAAGCATATAGGGTATTTAATAATTCAACTTGACTGGTAGAAGAAACTTATGATGTAAAATTTGATGAATCTAATGGCTCACAAGGTGATCATGAGAATTTAGATGATGTAGGAGATGATGGTTTGGTGCAAGCAATGAGAAAGATGGAAGTAGGTGACATTAAACCCAAAGAAGATAAGAATGAATCTCTTACACAATCAATGGTGCCCCATGATGAAACCCAAGATGGAGAGGAAGAAAAAGAATAAGATCGGCCAGTCTTCATCAAAAGTCATCATGCCATTGCTAAGGATCATCCCTCAGACCAAATCATTGGTGAAATCAGTAAGGGTGTTCAAACTCGTTCTAGACAAGCTTCTTTTTGTGAACATTATTCTTTTGTTTCTTGTATTGAACCTAAGACAGTGGAAGAAGCTCTAAAAGATGCTGATTGGATAATTGCTATGGAAGAAGAACTTAACAATTTTGAAAGAAACAAAGTTTGGAGCTTAATAAATCGCCTAAAGGATCACAATGTTATTGGTACAAAATGGGTATTCCGAAACAAGCAAGATGAAAATGGAGTGGTAATAAGAAATAAAGCCAGACTTGTAGCTCAAAGATTTACTCAAGTAGAAGGGCTGGACTATGGAGAGACTTATGCCCCAGTGGCACGTCTTGAAGCTATTCGGTTTCTTCTTGCCTTTGCTACTCATTTTAATATCACTCTGTTTCAAATGGATGTGAAAAGTGCATTTCTTAATGGATTCATT
Organism: Otatea glauca; assembly: GCA_036346275.1. NCBI lineage: Eukaryota > Viridiplantae > Streptophyta > Magnoliopsida > Poales > Poaceae > Otatea > Otatea glauca. Next base: position 18,317,866 of record CM070713.1, read on the forward strand.
GATGAAACTGTTTATGTTGAGCAACCACCTGATTTTGAAGACCCAAACTTGCCAAACCATGTGTACAAATTATCTAAGGCACTCTATGGTCTAAAACAAGCTCCTAGAGCATGGTATGAGCGTCTTAGAGATTTTCTACTTAATAAGAACTTCAAAACCGGGAAGGTTGATCCAACCTGGTTTCTAAAAGACATCAATGGAACATTAATGATTTGTCAAATATATGTAGATGATATTATCTTTGGCTGTACTAATCATTCTCTTTGCAAAGAATTTGGTGACATGATGGCCAAAGAGTTCGAGATGTCTATGATTGGGGAACTGACATTCTTTCTGGGATTCCAAATCAAGCAATTGAAGGAGGGTATTTTTATTTCACAAGAAAAGTACACTAAGGATCTCCTCAAGCGCTTCAAAATGGAAGAATGCAAGACAATAAAGACTCCCATGGCTACTAACACTCATCTTGATCAAGATGTGGGAGGTAAGTCTGTTGACCAAAAGATTTTTAGATCCATGATAGGCTCATTACTATACTTGACAGCATCTAGGTCTGACATCATGTTTAGTGTGTGTATGTGTGCTAGATTTCAAGCTGCACCTAAAGAAATTCACTTAAGTGTTGTAAAAGGATATTTAGATATCTTAAGTTTACTTCTAGTATTGGTTTATGGTACCCTAAAGGTGTTCCATTTGAGCTTCTTGGCTACTCAGATTATGATTATGCCGAATGCAGGATTGATCGTAAGAGCACCTCAGGGGGTTGTCATTTGCTTGGAAGATCTTTAGTTTCTTGGTGTTCTGAAAATCAAAATTCAGTAGCACTGTCCACTGCCGAAGCCGAATATGTGGCTGCAGGCAGTTGTTGTGCTCAAATTCTATTCATCAAACAAATATTTCTAGATTTTGGGATAAAATTTGATAATGTGCCTCTGTTGTGTGATAATGAAAGTGCAGTGAAAATAGCAAACAATCCGGTCCAACATTCCAGAACTAAGCATATTGAAATTCGACATCACTTTATTCGTGATCATGTTGCTAAAGGAAATATTGTGCTTAGTTTTGTAAGAACTGAGGACCAATTGGCTGATATTTTCACTAAGCCGCTTGATGAGGCCAAATTTTCAAAATTAAGAAATGAACTAAATATTATTGCCTATTCAAATGTTGTTTGATGATGTCACACTTAGGGGGAGCAAGCTTGCCTGCTATGCATCACTTGATACCTAATTTCCGAAAACCTCTTCGGCTTCCGAAACTTCATTAACTTCAAGCCTCTTCGGCTTATGATGCATTTACTCCATCCTCGCCGCAACGGCTATAAAAGGCGAACCAGGGCTCTCCTTTCTGCTCCAAACTTCTATCTTCTTCATGCCGAAAAGGAATTTCAAGGACGACCAAGACGACCCTAAGCTTGCGGAGCTCTGGAGGGACTTCGATCTCGCCATGGCAGAGGTGGCCGAGGAGAGGGCGGTCGCCCGTGACCGTGCCACCATCGACGCCTTCCTTGAGATCTTCCCTGCCCTTTACAGGGCTAGGGAGGCCCTCGTGGAGGCACTCGGTCGCGTGCGTCGGGGTGAAGCATAGGTCCTCCCCCTGTAAAAATATTTCCCGGGCATAATGTCCGGGAAATTCATATAAATAAAGAAATATCTTTCTGAAATGTTTTCCTTGAATGTTCCTTGTCATAGCTTAGACCCAGCTTGAGACGTCTCGAAACTCGCGTGGCTTCTCGATTGAATGATATCCACATCCGTCTGTCGCAGAATGTAGCTTAGGCTCGACGCATAACACATCGTATTAAATCTTGCTCGGCTGGCGGTGTGAATAAATAAATTCAAAAGTGCTGATTTCAGAATAAGATGATTCTTTGAATAAATTTCTTAACTAGAAATAAGAAAATACTGCTATAAGACTTACCTTACTATGCTTCTTTCTTATCCAATCCAAAATATAGTAATTAAGTCAAAATCTCTGTTCTTCTCAAAAATTGGTGGCAATGTTTAGTTAAATATCTCTATTCAGCACTTTGAGTCTTTCAGCTGAGCTTATGTTGAAATTGCTTAGGCTTATCTAGATATTAGACTCAAACATTCCTTGAAAACTCAATTCTTCCAGTTTATTTGTGTTGTGTTGATTTTGGTTGCTAATCTTAGCTATATCCCTTATTTCTAATCTTCAGAAACATAGACATATTGCAGACTAAGATCAATTGAAGTAAAATTGTAAGTTCCCATTTGGGTCGGACCAATCTAGAACAGAATATCATTGCACAACGGACTAAACTTTTTGGTCCGTCATTAAAGGAAGTTTTGGTCTCGACTCTGTCCAAAGCAAAATCCTTCAACCACGAACCAAAATTAGTCTAGTCGGTATTTGTATCTATTTGGTCCGGCTCATTTGGTAAACTGTCTGATCTTTTTGCCAAATCAAGTCTGCCTTATGTTCAAATGTCTCCAAGTCTGATTCTCATCCAAATTCAAATGGATTGTATCTGTTTAATAAAACTTTTTCTTCTTTTCTCAAATTTCAAAATTTGTTCAAAATCCTGCCTATTTCTTTAGGACTTATCTTATGCTAACCTGACTCTATTTTGGGACTCCCTGTTTTGCTCAAACCGTTTCCTAAAAGGGGTCCCACTACCTTTTTCCAGGACGCCTGTCCCCTTCGAATCACCCTGGTTAAAGGCGTCAGTTACTAAGACATATTTACTCTTGTTATTCGCATTCACTGCAGTAACTTCTTCCATCAGAATTTTTCCCCTTGTTACCTTCTTGCCTGCGCAAACTCCTCAAAGCCAGAAAATCCATCTTAGCACTGAAGCATATCCTTAATCGGATAGTGGCAACGGTGTTCATCTAACATTTTGCGCAAGAACCTTTCTCAATCTCAGTAAGTTCCTTGAAACCTCTCTTTTCTCTTCAAGTCTCAAACCCTAGACCTAGTTCTTAGACTTAAGTTTTTACTGTTTTTAGGTCTGATCTTGTGCTTGAAAAAGGGTCTGCATTTGAGTCTGAGCAAGAGTTGGTTAGTAATCAAGATGAGGTCAAAGAACCCAGATAAGAGGGGACTGATCGGAAAAATTATTGATAAAGTAAAAAAGCAAGAAACAGAAAATGTCTAGTTCATCTCCTGGAATAACCTTACCCGAACAACCTCAAGGACCTGTGTTAATCCAAGATATTCACAATACTGCCCGAGCAAATAGAAAAGTGGTTACTTCTCACCCAAGAAAAGGAAAACAAGTGATTGATTCTGAGTCACCTTCTGAGGATAGTGCCTATGAGCCTAACAGTGAATCATCTTCAAAAAATACCAAACTGGTTTCTGAAGTTGACATTTTTAGCAGTGAGGAATTGGCTGACCTAAGTGGCAAGAAACTGAGAGCAGTACGGTTGGTTAATGAGAAAATCTGGTTTCCTGAGTCAAGACCAGCTTTGGATGAAAACTTTGTGTCTTTGTTACACAAGAACATATACAATGCTTATCTGCACAGAAAAGATGGAAAAGGAAAGATGATATCTGCTTTGTCAACTCACCAGTATGTGGATTGAGATAAAGTAAATTCCATAATTGGCTCAACAGGATTGTTTGACTGCATAAATTCAACTCCTGGACTAATTTGTATAATGTCAAATAAGACAATACCATGGAGTGTCTCAAGAACAATAGAATTTTATGCATCCTTATTAGTGAACAAACAGAGGAAATATATCATGTTCACTCTAAATGGAAAGATAAGAAAAATTAGATCAACTCAGTTTGAATCAGCAATTGGAGCCTCAAGTCCATTAGTAAATAGAACAAGGATATTTGAAAAGCTGTTCCCTCGTTAGAGATGGAGATTGAGTGGTGATATGCCAGACTTACAAATATCTGGACACATATATAAGAACACCACCAGTGCAGACTTTAATCCAAACAGAGTCTCCTGTCTGTCTGAAGAAGCAAAGTATTACTGCTAATACTAAGGCACACAATATATCCCAAGTATGGGTACAAGGAAGGTGTGACCTCGGTTCAAGCATGGTTGTTGCATCTTATTTTGTCAAGACAACCTGTAGATTTGGTTGATTACTTCTTTGGGCAAATGGAAGAGGCAATCTACAGAAAATTTGGTAGTCCTTTACCTTTTGCTCAACTAATCACTGAAGTCCTGTTGGCACAAGGTATAATCTCTCAAAATGATCTGAATAGGAAATTTAAGTGTTTCCCAAAGAAGTATAACATGCATAACGCCACTGGACAAAACTTGAGGATAACTGGTTTTCTTCAAGGATTACAAGAAAATCAACAGGAAGAACCAGTGCTAGCTGAAGAAGAAAATGAGTCAAGTGCAGAAGCTGAGAATGAGTTTGACAAAAACAATCAAAGGGGGTATTTACAGGCTCAAAGTAGTGACTTCTGGCATACATCTTATGGAAGCCGTATGCCCTCCTATGACAGTCATCATCAAACTTATGAAAGTCATCATGAGTCTGCTAAAAGTGGAAATGACAGAGAGCCTAGTGCTCAAAGTGGTAACAAAAGTAAGACTGTAAGCTATCATGAATCTGCTCATCCAAGTTCTTTCACTCAACCTTTACCCTCTACTCCAGAAGCAACAGAAGTGGTTCCTGGAAGTGAATCATGGAATATGGATGATGCTGCCACTCAAGTTCTCTCAAGCTCAGTTGATAGAACTTTTAATAAAGAGCAACAGTTCTATCACCTTCAAGAGTCAGTAGCCGCAGCAAGGTTCATAGAAGCTCAAGCTTTTAGGCCAGGAGCACATGAGCATGAGGCAGAGGATCTGGTATGCCCCAAAATTATGAGTCATTTTATCCCCCATCATCAGTTCATCCTGAGCATGACCAGAGGGATACCTTTCCTGGTTGGGAAAGTCTTTTTGACTTTCAGTATCCCACCTCATCTTCTCCAAAATATAATGAGCAAGCACAAGAAGACACTCTTCAGGCTCCAGAAAACACTTTTGACTCTCAACCTGCTTGGTTTTCCACCTTTGAACAACAATATTATGCTGATCAAAGAGGATTTCAAGCAAGATACATGGAGGATCAAGCAACAGCAGCTCTGAGATATGAAGAACAAGCCAAATTTCAAAATAAAGTCTTGTCTAGATTTGATCAACTCAGCAGCAACCAAAGGAACCTAAGACAAGATATCCAAAGAGCTTGGTACAAATCAAAATCGCTAAAAGACAGACTATATGACATGAATCAGAAAATTGATGATCATTACAAGAGTCTAAGAAATCAAGTTGACGCTGCCAGCACAACAAATAGGAGTAATCAGTTATGGATCAGACATGGTTTGGACCATCTCACAGAATTCACTGAGGATGCCTTGCTTGACCATACTCGATTGGCACATGATTGCATTTATGATGTGGGTCAGGTCCTTGCTGAATCAAATAGCTTGAATGAGTCCTTGAGCAAGATGCAGACAGATCTTCATAATCTGACTATTCAACCGGGTGAACCAGATTATCCGAGCTGGTATGATCAAGCCATGTCTCAAGGGCCAAGTACTCAAACCCAAGAAGCAGCTGATGATAAAATGGTTTCTCCTCCAAGGAAGAGCTCGATTCTGGCACCTCAAAGAACCTTCTCTAGGCGCAAATAGGAACCCTTTTTGGCTATTGATGCCAAAGGGGGAGAATACTTCTATACATAGTTTCCTATAGTTTCCTAGGTTCTGTTCTGTAGGTTGGACAAAGTATTATTGTATTGTCAAAAGACAAGTATCTAAATATCTTATATGTCTCTGACTTTGTCTCTGACTTTTGTGTGCTATATTTGTGCTCTATGCTCTAATACTCTTTTTGTTTTATGCTCTGATTATGATCTTGTATTTATGCTCTGATATCTTGCTCTGATACTTTCTTCATAATACTTTGATACTTACTTTGTTTTGTGCTCTGATACTTACTTCATAATGCTCTGATATTCACTTCGTACTTTGACGAAAATTATGAGTATTGTTATTTTTTTAAGGATCTAATATAGTCCGATTATATCATAATTTTCAGAATTCAGATCATGCATTCATTAAGGGGGAGCACATACATTCATAATTTCTGCAGTTATTCTATCTAGCTAACTCTATTTTGCAGAATGAATGAGATATTATTAACTAAAAAGGTATGTTGTCATCAATTACCAAAAAGGGGGAGATTGATAGCTTCTAGGCCCCCTCAATTATTGTTATTGTGTTTTATTATAGTTTTGGTATTGATGACTAAGTTAATAATACTTAAAGCTTTGAAGAACATATGCTGGAATCAATGATGGAGCAAATTGAACTAAAACGATTAAGGTGCTTAGTTTCTAGTTTATGACTTGGGAGTTGATTCAAGTCAAATAGCTAGGTTTGTTTTCTTTTTGGTTGTCTAAAGAGGGACTTTGCACAAGCTAGTGGATTGGATCATAAGGCAAAGACAAAACTAGATTTCTCGAGGCAAAAGACACTTAGACATTGAACTTTGAATCATATTTTTAGTATACAATGGACCAAATTTCAGCTATCCACTTCTTTAGTCCGTTGCATACACAACATATCTTCTCAAGTTAAAAAGATTCTTTGGTCCAACATTGAAAATCTTCTGTGTCGAAACTCCCATCAAAATACCTGCTCATCAAACCAAAACTCTTGTTTTCATATTCTTTCGTCCTTGGTAAAAACTCCTTTTAAAAATCATCTGTCAACCAAGTGATTAACTATGTATGACAGACCAAATAATTTGGTCCGGCATACATGTAAAAGTCACTCCTCTGTGATGGACCAAAATGTTCTCCGTTTCCCATCTACAACGGACCAAATATTTTGGTCCGGCACTCATTCAATTTATAAGCCTTTGGCCGGACCAAACTTTGAAGTCCTATTTATTGAAACCTTAAATGGATTTTCTTTCTCTTTCAAAAGGTTTTTGCTTTGATAACGGACCAAACATCCTTGCTTAAAATTTTAGTCCGTTGCTAAAGTAAATCGCTTGGATAAAACTTATTTCTGTTGAAAAAAAAGGTCTTTGGCTTCTGATCTTTAAAAGTCCATGTATGACGGACCAAAATATTTGGTCCGACGTACATGTGTCTCTATGCCAGACCAAACTCTTGAAAAGTCCATGTATGACGGACCAAAATATTTGGTCCGATGTACATGTATATCTCTCGGCTGTATGCCGGACCAAACTCTATGAAATGCCCATGTACAACAGACCAAAAAATTTGGTCCGCCGTAAATGTTCAAATTTGGTCCGTCATACACATGTCTAGTATCGCTAGGCACTGTTGCTTAGTCCGTTGTACGTGTACTTTTCTGATATTTCTGACATCTGACACGTCTAACGGCTATAGTAGCAGGTGTAACGGCTATATTCATTCCAAATGGCTATATAAGCATTTCCTGAGCCATTTACCATAAGATAGAACGAACTCCTTTACATTTTAGAATTGAAAATATCTCTCATTCTCAAAAGGAGTCTGTGCTTCACTTTCAAACCAAAAATTCTCAACATCTCTAAGTGTTTTAGCTCCAAGCCGAAGTCTAGCTGAGTGATTTGCTAGTGAACCAAGAGACAGAACTTGTGCAAAGTTTATTACTCTTGGATCTTAGTGATCCTAGACAGCTTGGAGGAAGTGGACAGTGCGACCTGTCCAAAAGTGATTGTGGAAGGCCACTGTGTTTGTGAGAGGTTCGGAACTCACCTCACTGGAGTAGTGAAATAGTTACCTGAGTGATCACCGAGCTATCATGACTAGCTTTGGAGAAGCAATACTTCGGAAGAAGTGCTTCAACGTGGATTAGGAGTGCGGCTCTGAACCACGGGATAAATCTTGTCTCACTTGTGTTTTATTTCTCTTTATTGCTTTCGTTGTTATTATTGTTTGTTTTTACTTCTGTCATATATATTTTCTCTGTTCTGTGCTTTTCTCTCATAAAGAACAGTGAATTATTTTTAAGAAGTTAAAACTTGTAAAAGTTGCCTATTCACCCCCCCTAGGCCAACTAGATCCTTCAGCATGTCAGAATTTTTATAAATAAGTATACAAGATTTAACTTGAAAGTTTTATGGAGCATTTTCAACCAAAATAAAACCCTTTAAAAAGTTTTAAAAATAAATCATGATATTATCAACCTTAAACAAAACAAAAACCGAAAAGACCCCATTTTCCCCTCCTTCTTCCCGAAGCCGAACTCATTTGCTCGAGTCTCTCCCTCTCTGTCTCGCGCCTTCTTCTCTCGGTTCAGTGCGTCGCTGCGCTGCCCACACCCGTGTGATGCCACGTCCATCCTCGGTTCTCCCGCAGCGTACTCCGGCCATACCGTGCTACTCCGAGCCAGAAAAATCCTCCGCCACCTTGTTACTTTCGCACAGAACTGAGCCACAACTCCCTCTTCGCGTTCAAACACTGTCGTCTCCTCTTACTTCTTCTATTTAAACAACCTGAGTCATTCTCTGGAAACCACGAGTTCCTTCGGCGCTTCACCACCCTTAAACCCACTCCTACCCAAACCCCGTTGCCTTCACCTCCTCTGAGCACGCCATTGCCGCTGAAGCACCCAAAAGGGAGAAGTAGATCAATTCAAACCAAATCGGTAAAAAATTTCAAATCGCCTTGATCAGTAGCTTCCTAGCCAGGGGCAGAACCAGTGGGGTGCCGGGTATGCGCCAGCACCGCCAAAAATTTGAGAAACCAGGGGGATGCGGACCTCCTCGGTGGAGGATTTGATTGCATAATTACTTGGGGCATTTTGATGCAAAAATCACGGGGATTTGGAAGCTAAAAAATCAGCTTTAATGAAGGCAAGAGAGAGTGAGCTCTCTGGATGTTCTGAACTTTGGTTGCAGCTAGAAGAAAGGCGTCCCACTGTCAAGAGAGGGTCTTTTTTTAGTTATTTAATACTAAGAAAGAAATAGACTCGGATACAATAGCAAAATGGGTAAAAAAATTCTAGAAAAATTCTCAAAAATACTTTAGAATATTTGGAACCCAATAAAATTATTTTTGGAATTTTTTAGGTTTTAAATGTTCCACAAAAATTCTTTTTTTAAAACCAGAAATGGCAAAAAGGTTTGATAAAATCCATAAAAATCAGCAAAATTAGAAGAAAATTCTAAATATTAATTAAACCAAAAAATATGCGAATTTTGATGGTGTTACATTTCCACAAGAGCATTATTACCCAATGATTACTAGCGGTGAGTTTTAGTATCGGACAAGATGGTTTTTCTGAGCATTACCATTTCCCCATTTCCATCATTTCTTAACTTTTTAAGACTTTAATTGGTAATTTTGTTTACATGTTAGGCATTGAAGCAAGATTAGTGACAATCCTGCTGATAGTTCCCCTTTTTCTAGTGTTTACAACTTTACAAGAACACAGTAGCTAAAATGTTGACAATCAGTCTGTAACCGTGCTTTCTAGTTGATACTACGGGGAAGAATTATGTGACCATTAACTCAAAAAAATTATGTGAGCAAAAGAAGAAGGAATATTTGTGCTCTTGAAATGTACTTAGTTAGCTTGCCTAATCTTCTGGGAGTTTGTTAGGATTCAGTAACATAATAAGTACACAACATAATCAGTACACAGATAAATACTGATGTCAATTATGGTCTCCCTCGGGGGCAGTACGGTACAATATCACTTCTCCAATGGGTGCAATTTGTTGATCGAATTGGTTTCGATATTAGTATTTTATGCTTTTTAAAACCTTAGAACTATTTATATTGTGCTTTTAGTAAATTTCAAATATATGTGTTGGATTTACGATGTAACAAAATAATTGTAAAAGACTAAGAGTTATACTCGTAAAGTGTGCACCTCGAACGAAAAATTTATAGTTCTGCCACTGTTCCTAGCATATTCCTAAGCTCAAGCAATCCTTCATTTCCAATTCAAAAAGGGTGATACCCAGCCGCACTGCCCTTTCTCTTCCCTGACTCAAGCGCACGGTGGCCCGATTCTCCGGACAACTTTCGACTGAGACCGCCATTAGCGCCGCCTCTGAGCCCACGGTAGCGCGCCCCTTTCGGCCATCACCGCGGTGTTAGACCCCTCTGGCAGAAACGCCTTGGTGCAGTGATGCTCTATCTGACCTCGCCTGTGCCGGAGCTCTGCCGGAGCGACATCGCCAGAGGCCCTAGCCGCGATTCTGTTTTGAAGTCTCTGACCGGCGAGCCCTAGTCAGCAGTGAGACAAGGTAAGATAGTTCAAAAGGGAAAAGGCGTCTAACAGTTTGAGAAACGCATTTTGTTTTATTATTCCATATTCCAACCGAGCTCTATTCCAACATTAATATCTTTTGCATCCCTAATCCAATTCTAATGAAAAAAATTATAAATTCATCTAAAATCAAGTGTTTTCAGAATATACAAAAACATCTTGAAAATAATCTTTGTGAAATTTTGAAATTCAAATTTAAAGAGAAGGCCTAAAAATATGATGTACATAAAAATTTTGCAAACAAACTCGGAATTGAATGTAACCAATTTTATTGGAATCCTTAGACTTCCAACAACCCAAATATATAAAAATATTTAGATTTCAACTTTGTTGAATCATTTTCCATTAGAGGTTGTTCTCGATACTATAAATATTCAAAACTACATAATTTGTGCAAAAGAAATCTAAAATGAGTAGAATTGATTTATAAATACTAATATGTCAGTAGATTAACTGAGTATGCCAAAATACTTAAGAAATAATCTTGACTTGAAATGTTTCATGAATAGAATGTGATCCTAAAGTAGAAGATACAAATGTATATATGTGTATATGCATATATTGAGTAACTAGCAGTAGTACACATATGAATAAATACATATATTTCAGGATGGAATCATGAAAAGCTAATCACAGCATATTCTTAAAGATAAAGTCATGATAGTTGGCAAAAAGAACTAATTTGAATTAAATTTATAAAAGACTTTAATCTTTATATGCTTATAAACTATCTCGGATAAAAGCAAAATATCGCGGCTAAAATCAAAATAATGCAAAACCAATTTTAAAACACTTATAGGATTGTGCCCTACTAATGCCTAAAAAATGGATACATTATCTTATAAGTTGCAATCGCAAACTTAAATTGAAAACTTAACCTTTATCGCGTAGAGTTTAGAAACACTTAAGCCTTTTTGGTAGCTCATAAAATATCTCGTCTAAATACAATTATTGCGCAGATTAGCCTAAAAATGATATTTAGGATATGTACTACCATATTCTAGAAAAATATTTTATTTAGAGCTTTCTTTTCATCTAAATTCTACTAGTTCAATAACCCTAAGTGTTATGGATGCTAAAGCCCTTTATATGAATAGTTAAGCTTAAGGAACAACTTCTTGTGTCGTGTCGGGACCCGAATCTACAAATCCGGACCCTCTGTGTATTCTGTGCTAGTCCAGGATCACGCTAGCACACACAGTCTTACAGGGTTGCACATCACAGACATTCACAACGATATAAGAATAAATAGTGCAAACATTTATATAAACTGAGTTGCACGACCTTATGGTCTCCTTACATAAAATCAGCCACGCAGGGCTTACATTATTCAGAGTAAATGAAATAGCAGCGGAATAAAATAAATGTCGTGGAAGCCTTCATCTTGCCACAGTAACCGACCGGGCTTGCCCCTAATCGCCGGATCCTCAATGTACTCCTCTTCCCACGGTGTGTCGACTCTCCACCGATATTGGGGTTGATAAGCAAGGAGGGTGAGTACACAAGGCACTCAACAAGTAATGCATGAATGCGCGCTATTACTATATGCAAAGCTTATTCCAAAGAATTGGCTTAATTGGTTCTTTTGCATCAAACAGCATTTTTAAACCAGTATCTTATTTAGATTAAAGCAGTGAAACAGTTATAAATAATACTAATTTCTTCAAATGGTTTTTCTTCGAAAATTCTCGGCACACAGCCTTAACAGTTCATTTTTAACACCGGCTCACAGCCACTCATTCCACATTTTTATTTTTGAAGATCTAACCCTTGACTGTAATCCCCGAGCAATGTCCAATACCGCGAACACGGCTATTCGAATAGATTTGACACTCTGCAGAGGTTGTACACTTTACCCACAAGATACAGCCATTCACCACACAGGTGATCGTCCGTAACAAAGCCTTTCAGGAACCTCTACCTTAACCAAAGAACCTCTTCGGTATTGCCTTCACTATTACTTCCCTCACACAGAGTCGAGGTATAGGATAGGTCAATCACCGTTGGATGGGCACTAAGCCGTAGCACGTACGCCCCGCATGCATACACCCCATCTATCGTCACCCTGAGGTATCAGAGGAAAGATATCAGAACCCTAATCAACTAGGTCTGTCCCATATCAGACATGTGGTTGTACGGATGACTCAGTTCAAAGACTTGCAAGGTGAAGTCCTTAACTTGACCAAGGCAAGACTTCCATCACTCATCAGTGGCACACAGCCCAATGTGGCACACAGACTCACAACTCTCATCAACCCATTGCCACACAGGCCCACCTGGCACACAGCCTCTTGCCACTTGCCCTAGTCTAAAACATTTCCCACCCCGTTGATTATTATGCAACACATGCCAGCAATAACTCAACATCGATGCAGTAACCACACAGTCTCTCGTACTCAATCTCATCATGTGGCATCATCACACCACTTTCAAAATACATTCAATATTTCTTTAATCAATATTGTAGCATTTTCCCGAAAGATCATTCATGATTCGTTGCAAGGCTAAGCATTTACTCACGGTCTAGCCTCCCGTGTTGGCACAATATTAACATCCAACTAATACAACCAAACTTAGGGTGACAATGATTTAGGGCATTCAATCAATAATTTCAAGGTGGCGTAACAAAATGGGTTGGTTACTTACATTATCCCAAATTAGTTTAAATCCATTTTTACTTAATTTAGCATGCATAATTTCAAAGCAAAGTACATTTAGAAACTGGGATCAAAATGGTCAAAGCATCACTTGCCTTCAAAGAGTTGCTGGTCGTGTTTCGAAGCTTGGTCTTAAGCGATGAACTCTTCCTCGAAACCTTCCGGCAAATTTGCGTCTACGCGTACAAACAATATATGCAATAAATAACTAATACAGTAGACTAAATGACCTAAAAAATTCAATTAAAATTCACCATTAAAGAGATCAAAATTTTATGAATTTTTAGAAATTTGAATCACCCAAATTCGAGTTAAAATGCAAAAGCTATAGCCGTTTGAAGTTTGAATAAAATCTGAAAATACAGAAATTAGAAAATCCGATTTTTCCTAATTATTTTTATACTCAGAAATCGCATTTATGACGTCAGCATTGCATCATGATGACGTCAGCACAGAAATGAATTTCAACCAAAATATTTTTCTAGAGAAATGACGCCAGCATGACGTCATCTGACACGTGGCATGCTTTGGGGCTGCCATGTCACCTCGGTCTATGGACCCAGTCCACGGCTCGGGTCGATCCACCGTGGACTCACCACGTAACGATGCGCTGGCCCCACTAGATGACGCCAAGATCGACGTCGCGCCGACGCCACCGATTACCTTGAGATTCGAGCGTGGACACGTGCCATCATCGCAGCGGTCCTTAACCAACAGTCGGATCCCTTCCACGCGGTGCAATGATGGCCGTCAAAAGATCAACGGCCAGATCTCACGTGCTGCGCCGAAATCCACGTGACACTCGTCGGCCATCGAACAGGCCGACGGATCCAACGGCTAGCGCACGGGCGGCTTGGCGACGCCTCGGCTCGCACCCCCACGCGTCACACATCCGACGGTGCACCCGAATCCAACGGTTCAATCCCGCGCACGTTTGGCGACGCCTCGGTTCCGCAGCGACACGCGGCGCAATCGTGATGGTCCACGGAAATCGACGGCCGAGACTCGGTCACGCTTCGGTCAAAGGGGACACGCGGCCGCACACGATTTGACAAAAAGCGCGGCGCAATCACCGCCACTTGTTCAAAAATAAACGACGCGGATCCACTCGACTCAGCCCAAGCCCACTGGTACCGCACAGATCTAATCCGACGGTCCCCGATACCCGAGCGGTTTACTGTGTAAACTAGCGACGTGGCGCAATCTCACTCATCCATCAACAAAACAACGGCCAGGATCTGCCCTAGTTAAATCTATACAGACGCATCCGAGCCGCACATCTATAGATCTAACGGTACAGATTAAAACCAAGGAAAGAACTGAGATGGCTACGCGGCCTCACCTGAACGGTCAGATGAAGATCGGACGGCGGATGAAGCTCGCGAAGGTCGGTGACGGCGTAGCAGATAGAAGTGACCGGAGCTGAGGAAGACGACGCGGTCGATGGAGCTCCGATGGTTCTCCGATGTGAAGAAGTGGTCCACTCGATGCGGCTTGCTTCGGTGAACTCGGGACGGGGTCGGAGCACGGCGGAGCAGCTCGGACGACGACGAGAGGAAGCAAAAACAACGGCAGTGAGAGAAAGCAACTACGACGAGCAACAACGGGCGCTAGAGGGGGTCTCGGCGTGCGTGCAAGGAGTCAAAAGACGCGGCGTAGAGTCCTCTGCAGAACGCGCCCACCAACGCGGCTTAAAGGGCCTCGACGTGCGCGAAATTTTTCGGCGGTAATCACGGCCATCAAAGCCCACGTCCCTCCGGCGATCTCGTGGGGACGAAGCGACGTGGCGAAATCCCAAGCGTCCGCGCGCAGCGATCCAACGGCGCACGCGTTCGGGCGACGTGGCGGAACGGCAGTCGTTGGATCTCAATCGGACGGCTTGGGTGCGTGGCGGTTAGGGTTTGCGCGAATCGGGCGGGCTAAGCACGATCTTGGGCCGGCCCGAGATTATTCACCTGATTTATAAAACATTTCTGATTAAAAATAAATCAGATAAATAAACAAAGCCGAATTAAATAGTAAAAATACCTGGAAAAATTCAGAAAAATTCTAGAAAATACTTTGAGACATTTGGAACTCAAATAAAATATTTTCAATAAAACTTTGCATAAAATTTTGCATGAATTTAATTGAATTCAAGAAAGGTTAGAAATGAATAAATCCAATTTTAATTCTAATAAATTCTCAGAAATTCTCAAAAAATCAAAAATACTCAAAATTTAAATTAGAGCAAATTTTAGGGTGTTACATGTCGCAAGAATCATTGTGTAACCATGTAAATACAGCTAGTAGCCTTATTTTGTAGATCCCAATATATATAAATCACCTTGCATGTAAAACACACAAGGCTAAGTGATAATCGTACACTACATTTTGCAAATCTGATTCCTTATAATGTAAACCTTATAATACCATATAAGCTATTTCAGCAATGAATATAATATCTCATCCAAATCCTAAAATTTATAAAATCAGCTTAGGATCACTCCCCAAAGTATAGGCTACCCTATTCTAAAGAAATAGTCTCATTTCATCATGCTTTGCATAAAAATCTTGATAGCAAAATAACCCTAAGTATTATGATTCTTGAACTTCATTATAGGCATAAACGAACTTAGTAATAATGAAGAAATCAGTAGTTAAGATTTTTGTATCATCAAAACCTTCTTAAAAACCACGATATAACCAGTAAACTAACTTAACAGATCTAACATATTCGAAACCGCTTTTATGCAAAATCAATTATGGATTAAGCTCTACTCATTCATATCATTCAACAAAGTGACTAATGCTTTAATTCTATTAATCCAAATAATTTTAGCATCTAGAATTCGAAATTATAATACAAAATACATAATTCTATTCTCTTGAATTCGTAAGACAAGAATAGATAATTTGTAAACGAAACCGTGCTTTGCTCAACCTAAAAGCTGTTAGTTATATGAATGCTTAATCAACTAAAAACATGATAATTTGAAATCAAATAACCCAAACCCTAAACCACGCTTGCTTTCTATAGTGAGTCTTTATTTGGTTCTCTGTCTATCTTCTTTTGCCAGATATTGATATTTGCTTCTTATTGCTTTTATTTGATAACGGCGTGTAGAATCCGATGTCTTTGGTTCCGTCAACGACTACGTCAGCTGTGACCTCGACTTCGTCAAAAATAATGATTAAGCAAGGCAAGCACCCCTTTGATCATATTGATCCCAGTATTTAATTTTCCTTTTGTTTATCAAATCGTTCAAGCATGCGCTTATTTTCTGTAAATTCGCTATTTTGAGGTAATGGTAGATATACCTGTTATATCTTGGAACTTCCTTAATAAATATTGACACGTGAACCTTGATAACCATAGAACAGGATAGACATTACTTAACGTCATCATGGGTATATACGCCTATATATTAACCTTGCTTAGCCATGCTTAGCAACGATGTAGATGATCAGATCAAAATTGTTTCCTGAAAATTTAAAAAGGTTGGATATGATACTATTGGTTACTGGTATTTTGATTAAAACCCCAAAATAAAACTATGGTTTTGACGTGGGTGATTATTGGCAATAGCCGGATGTGCAGATGGATTTGCACGTAGTGTAGGGTGGAGTATCGCCCGTGTCGGATGCTATTGATCCAAGAAATCCGTACAACCACAAGTGCTGGGATGGGGCAGTCTTAACCTATTAAGTTGTGTAGATTTAGCTTTGTACATTGGAAGGCCGAAGTAGTACGGGTTCTCCTTTTTAAGGTTTGCTCGAAGGGGTGCCCACACCGAGGTGTTGGGAGCAACATTTGCCGATATAATGGTGTACGCCTTGCTATGGGAAGAAAAGGTGCCCGACTGTTTTTGTGGTGAAACCATGTTTTATATATATGTGTATTTTTTTGCCATAGCAAGGGTTTTTCGTCACCGGTGCTGGTGCAAAGTTAGGTCTATGTAATGTAACGGCTATGTCATGACTCTCTGTTGCACACCAAAGGAAGTGTGCTAATGTTGGTTGCACAAAGAGTCAACCATGTCTCTGGGTAAAGCTGTACACCTCTACGGAGTGAAAATCTAATTGATTAACCGCACCCGCGGTCATGGGCACTTGGTGAAGTCATTCCAATGTTAGATTTTGATACTTTCTAAAAATAGGTTTTGGTTTGAAACTTGTTTAGCAACTGTCACTTTATGTCAAAGGACCAACATTATTGGACTTCATGATTTGGATTGTTCACTGCTCGCGAAGGACTGTGAGTATTACTTATGCTTTACTATTTCTTATCAATCAAACTTGCTCTTACAAATTTCGTTTGCAAATGACAACTTGATTTACAAATTCAATATCGCTTTGTGGAAACGAACTTTAGAAGCCTCCTTTGATTTGACCTGCATTATTGCATTTTGTAAATACCACCTTAAGTCTTGCTGAGTACGAAAGTACTCACCTTTGCTTAATCTATTATTTTAGGTGGAAAAGATAGCGAGCCTTCGAAGATTGCTTTTCATCGCAGGATGTGGGATCTTCATTAAAGCGATCTTTTCTAGGGATTATGCCTTGTCAGTTGCATGTGGGTTGGATGGGCACACTACAAGACTTTGCTTCTTCTGTGCTATATATATACTCTGAATTGTAAGTTTGCAATGTACAATTAGCTTTTGCTTTAATAATATGAAGTATGGTTGTGATTCCAATTATTGTAAATGTGTGTACTAGCTACTGATCATGGGACTAATACTGTATGCACATTAGATTTCTATTTTTGCATTTTATGTAAATATGGTTGCATTTTATGTAAATACGGGGATAGTTACAAGGAGGAGGAGGAAGAGGAGGAGGAGGAGAAAGAGAGGAGGAGGGAGGGGAGGAAGAAGAGGGGTAGGAGGAAGAAAATTCATCATCTGTGCATGTAAAAATTTTATGAGTAATTTAAATTTAGAAATACATTTTAGTGACAAGGTTAAATATATTGGTATGTAATTAGGTTTGTGGAGTAATAATTATTTAGAAAGACGACATAGGGACTGGATTAATTAGGGTTGTAGGTAATTAGTCCGGTAGAGTATCAATTGTTATTTACGCAGATAACTTAGAGACCATTTTAATTAGTTTTGTAAGTAATTAGTTGTGTAGACCGCCAATAATTTTTTTACATTGACGAGTTAGCGATCGAATTATTTAGGTTTGTAAGTAATTAGTTGTATAGAGTAACAATAGTCATGGACAAAAAAAACTGCTAGAATTATGCGAGATACAATGTCATACAAAACATTAATTTTTGTATGGCTGCAGCAGTTGTTTGAAGTAGTGTAGGATACGTCGTTGTGGTGTATAGGTGTAGTAGTATGGATAGATTGAGAATTTAAAAAGTGTTAGCGTTATGTTGTGCGCACATTAAAAAATTCCTGAAATGCTTGATAGGTATGGATGAACGAGTGGAATTTAAAATACACTACAGAGAAGGGGTTCCGTAGATGGGCGCACAAGGGGTGGAACTTAGTCATTTTCCAAGTGTCGTGGCTGGCCTGTCACGTGCCGGTGAGCGTTCATGGGGCACGGTTAACAAATGGTTGTATCATATGTTCTCGTTGACAGTAAATTGCATGACCTCAAGCTGCATGGAGTAGGGTGTCCGAGACGGGATTGCACGTACTGGGAGTTATTAGAACTAAAGGGGCCGAAGTCCTGGAGCTCGTATGTAAGATTGGCGACTGAGAAAGGTTGGCCATTAGTGTTGTTGGCGCAAGCATTTGAGAAAACCAATACTAGCCATGCGACGTAGGAGGAGGTTGTTGGTGATGAACCGGAGGAAGTTGGGGAGAGCAGCTGAACCGAAGAATGCTTAGTGAGGTAGGATGTCAGCTTGAGTCATGATGATGTGCAAGGCGAGGAAGTTGATGTTCCAATGCCAGATGTTCACGTACCATTGGGTGTCGCAGATGAGGGAGAAAATATTAAATTGTTGGTTGAAGCGATAGATGTAGAGAACTAGAAATACGAGAATTTGAGTAATGACGAAGACGATGAAGAGCATTTCCCTACGGAGTGGGATGAATGTCAGTTTGATAGGTTGGTGGTCAATGAAGGTGAATACTTCGCATAGCAATCCGATCAGAATGAGGTGAGGTAAGGTGCTATTTACAAGAATAAGTTTGAGGTTCAGGAAGCAGTGATATTATGGGCAATGTCGCTTCGTAGAACCTTTATGGTTATGAAGTCAAATAAGTGGGTGTATGATGTCAAATGCCAAATGGAGGGTTGTCCATGGCGTGTGCATGCATACCAGCCTAAGTGGGATACCATTTAGAAGTGTTCTATAGTCGTCCCTATGGGACCCCAGATTTACTATCCAGAATCCCCTATGTATTTCTGTACTAGTCCTAGATCAACGCTAGTACACACAGTTCACAGTGATGAATCATAACCGAAAAGCACGAATTGAAAATATAAATACTGAGTACAGGCCAAAAGCCATTATTACAAAACTAGGTCATATGACCTTAAGTTTACAGTAGCGGAAATAAGAAGCAAAATGGTAAAGCCAATAAACACCACAGGCAGTCGACTGAAAGAAACGTGCGCCTAGCTCTCTGGATTGTCTTCATCGTACTCCACATTGTAGAACTCACCGTCATTCGTAGCATCCTGGAAAGCTTCTGACGAAAGAATTTATTGTAGCATGTGAGTACAAACGTACTCAGCAAATCTAGGAAATATGCAGGATGCAAGGCCTTCCAAAGATGGCTTAATATGGTTCTTTTGCACAAAGCCAGATTTAACAAACATTATTAATAATAATTTTCACAAAGCAGTTTTAACAATTATTTGTACAATTGAAATTATTTATAACTCTAGTGAAGGTTCCAACCACCAACACTAGTATACAGGCTCTATCCGCCCAATTAAAAGATCTTGTTTAACCATCACATGACTCCATCCGTCATGATTCAAAATAGGTTTCAACCACCTTACTGGCTCCAGCCGCCAGGAATACATCCAGAAGTTCTAACCACTCCCAGATCCCAAAACATCAGTTTTTAAAACCAAAAACAAAGTCTACCAATATGAAAGCATTCTTTGCTTGCCCTTGACCGTAGGCACGACTATTTGAATAGTTTTACACTCTGCAGAGGTGTACAGCTTTACCCACAAGACATGATCGTCTCTTGTTGCCACGCGCAATAAGCACACTTCCTTTGGTGTGTTGGCAGAGAGATCATGACAAGACTTTTACAATGCAATAATCTAACCTGACTCCACCCGCTGAGGTTTCACCACTGTTAGAGTTCCATCTACCCAGTACAGAAGCCCCCTCTTGCGCCGTGTGGGAAAAACAAACTTGCCTCCATCTGGCACCCACATTCCACCATCTGGCGAGTCTAAGTTAAATTATTACAAATTATTCAGCCAGGTCATACCCATTTAAACATGTGGTTGTACGGTTGTGCTTAGAATGGACAATCACAAGCGTCGGTCCTTAATTGACTTGGGTGGCACAAACACAACAAAAACCAGTGCTCCATCTGCACCCGCCAGACAAACCGATCCGCCCAAATCTAAATTATTTTCATTTTTATTTTACAAATACAGCGGCATACATATTGCCACAACTTTTCAAATTCATAATTTTTCACAGTTTCAAAGTAACCCATCCATAGGTATTTGATCGACTTTGCATTTAAGCAAATCTAGCGCACTAAACAAAATATATCATAACATATTATTATTATGACATATCACAGCAACCTAGGGTTACAACAATCAAGGATTTCAATATCAAGGTGGTAATAACAATTGGGATTAACTACCAACCTAAATTTTAACATCATCTTTTAAATAATAGCGATGCAAGTTATAAAACATTGTAAAGCATTTATAAAACATGGGATCAACATGCGTTAAGGAGACTTGCCTTCATTGATGAGGAGGGAAGGGTCGCTCGGCAGACCGGCACTTACTTCGGCGACGGCAATAGTTTCTTCGACTACGCGCAAAACGGAGCGACCAATAAATAAAACAAAATAAATAAAATCTAAAAATTATAAAATTAGTACTGACAGAAATATCTTGAATTTATATGAATTTAGGAAGAAGAATGAGGTCAATCGGACTTAAGATGACAGAGATCGGATATTTTGAATTCAAAATTTGACCTTTCGCCGGGCTTAGAGAAGAAATGGTTGCCGACAGAGCTCCTATGAGAATTTTGAAAATATGATTTTACCAGATGTAAAGGACACTCAGAGGAAGCTCCAGTAAAAATTTGAGGACAAATGGAGGTCGGGAGCAACCGGGAGAGCTCACCGAAAGTTCGCCGAAGTTCGGAAAGAATAGCTTGCACAGGGAGATCTGGTGGATGGATTGGAACAACTCAAAGTTGAGGATGTGAGGAATTAGAAAGGGAACTAGGGGTTCAATTTATAGGACAATCGGACCAGCGGATCGTTGGGAAACGCCACAAGTTTTCACTTAATAATAATCGAGATCGCCGGAATTTGAAGAGCTGAAAAAGCTGAATAAATGTGGGTCGGGTTGCTTCGGGTACTGTAGCGACGGGTCCACTATAGCTTGCGGGTGGGAAGAGAAACGGATTGGATGAACATTAATCGAAATTATTAATTCCGAAAATAATTAATTTTCCACTGAAAATTCATATTAAATCCGAAAATTAGCAAATAAATTTTATTAAATATGGGGATTTGAAGAGATACCGGTTTCAGCAATAAAAGCATAAATAAATATTTTTAAATAATATAAAATTACTATTTATGGCTCAATAATTAGTTTTTAAATGTTGAATATTAAATAGGCTTGGGAAAAATAGTAAAAACGTTCTGAAAATTCTTGGAAAAATCTCAAAAATACTTTAGAATAGTTTTAACCTAATAAGATTGGTTTCAGAATTTTTAGAGAATTCTAGAATTGGATTTGAATTTTGGGTATCCGGATGAAAATAGAATTTCCAGACGTGAATGGAATAAATTCCATTTTTGGATGGAAAGGAATGCTAGGTTAACTAAAATTCCAAAGAAAACCCAAATCCTTGAATTAATTAATTTTATTTTTTTTTAAAACGAAAATGGGATGTTACAGTCCCACACACATGTGTGCTGATAGAGTCTGCCCAATCGCATAGAAATATATCTTCAGACTTTGTTACAAATGCAATGTATGGAGAGATTGTGGGCAACCTGAATTTAGAGCCACGTGCCATCATACGTGCAATAGAGCAGAGGTTTCAGTACACCATAAGTATGCCAAAGCATGAAGAGCGAAGCAGAAGGCATTAGAAACTAGGTTTGGTTTGTACGAAGACTCCTATTAGAACCTACCAGGTATGCTTCAGGTGATCAAGGAAAGGAATGTTGGAACTTATATCGATATTTGTGAGTAGCCCTCTCAGCGCTTCCCTGGGAAGATGGTACTTAAGCAGGCATTCTTTGCTTTCAGTGCATGTGTCAACACGTTCACACATTGCCGTCCGTTGTTATGTGTGGATGGCACATTCTTGACTAGAAAGTATAAAGGACAGATATTGACTACTATAGGAGTAGATGGCAACAATCAGGTTCTTTCTGTAGCACTCGCATTCATGGAGGGTGAGAACACAAATAGCTGGCTTTGGTTTCTAAGGAACGTGAAAACCAGCATCTTGGATCAGCGGCCTGAAGTGTGTGTTATACACGATCGGCATCCCGGGTTGTTGAAGGCGATCGTGCAGTTGCAAGAAGGTGAAGAAGAAACACATCCATAGCCTAATCTACGAAGTAGGTGGTGCACGCGGCACATGGGTGCCAACTTCTACAAGCAGTTTAAGAACAAAGACCTTACGGAGCTTTTTAAAAGGTTGTGTAACAAGAACCAACAGAGAAAGTGCGATGCACTATGTAAAAAGTTAGATGAGTTGACATCAAGGCATACAGTGAAGGCAGCGAAGAGGGCAATGCCTGGCACAGAGGAGGCCCCAGTAGCACTCGAAGTGTTACCCACGGACCCTCCGCACTTGGTTTGAAGGAACAGACGGGCCACACAATACTTCTCCGAATAGATAAAGCATGAGCCTAGGGGAAAATGAGCAATGCTTTATGACACCGATGGTGCTCGGTATGGGGTCATGGCGACAAACTTGACTGAGGTTTACAATTGGGTCATGCGAGGCCTAAGACCCCTTCCCTTGGTTGCTATAGTGGAGGGTGTTCTTCATAATATTGCGAAGTACTTTGTGGATCACCATGCTAGGGCGTTAGCCCTCATGAGTAATCATGATGTGAAATACTCTGAGGTGATTTGTACATACATGGAGGAGAAAGAAAAAAGGGGGAGATGCATAGGACATTGAAGATGGGCACAAGGGAGCTTCGTTTCGAGGTACTGTGTAAAGAGAAAGCCGTTGTGGGACAAACCGGTGTAAAGTTGCTCACGAATGCATTCTACATGGGCAAACATGTGTCTGCAGTTGCAACAAGCCTCATCTGTTACACAAGCCATGCTCACACGTAATGGCTGCATATTCAACAATCCGTATGGATCTAGGTATATTCTTGTCATAATTCTTCAATAAAGAAGCGGTGATGGTAACTTGGAGCAGAGAAATTTATGGCTTTCGAGTAGTGGATTTGTTCACAGAGCATCAGACATGGGAGGGTACCCGAGGAACCTGTGGGTAAAAATTAAAACCCGAACCCGACCCGATCGGGTGCAAAAACGGTGGGTCCAATTTCCATCCCTATTTAATCTAGAATCATTTTTTTGTCGTTCATCTAAGTACATATATATTTAGAAAAAAAATCGCTCTAGAGTTTTCTCCCAGATATGACATGCATCATGCATCTACTGGCTACTTTATATAGCTGGAATGCAGCTAGACATGACTAGAGGTAGGGTTAGGTGTTAGGATCTTAACCGTGGTCAAGAGTTGTGAAGTTTTTGAGTTCTTATCTTTTTTTTAACGTTTTGGTACATTTTTTTTATAAATCTAGCTATCTTTTAAATAAATTTACAAAAATAGCCATTCCTGTCGTGTTCGTAGACCGTGGAAGCTAATGGCCCCACTGTAGCTGGCCGACAACAATAGCAATAGCGCCAGCGTGGTAGTAGCACAACTCTCGTCTGCTGCTGTGTTGCCCTACCTCGGCATGTGTTGCGACCACGCTCGTGGTGCTTGGCACTTTCCTGCCGAGGTAGGGGTGCATGGTAGCAAATCTGCTGCGGTGGGCCCACAAGCTACTATTGTGGTCAGTTAGACAGCTGCAGTCCAGCCATCTGCCACGGTACATAGGTGTGGAAGGTAACACATATCATTTGACAGTGCCTCTGCGGTTAGAAAAAGGGTTATTTTGTAATTTTGTTCACATAGGTCAGATTTGAAAAAAACAAAGGGCCATTTACATGCTATCTTTGAAGTTTTCTCTAGCCTACTTTTGTACACTACAGCAAGGTTTCAAAACCAGCGAGAGTTTGGAAATCTCGGCGAGATCTTGATTTGGTTGGGGACGAGATTCAAAATCCCGGTAAGATAAAAAAATTGGACAAAAAATAAATTGCTACAATAATTTCGGAAATTTCAGCAAGATTTCGCGAAATCTCACCAAAATCTCAGGTTTTTTGAGAAAAAAAATGAATTTTTTAACTTATTTGATCAGATTTGGCTCAATAACCATTAAGAAAGTTATCTCCTATGAAAATTTGATGGAAAATCAAAAAATTGAGATGTTTTATAATTTTGGCTGAAAAACTATTAGATTTTTATAAAATTGTAAAAGCTTGATCATGATTTAAAAAATTTATGGTACTATTTATAGAAGTATAGGATCATATGGAAAAAATTTCAAAAGAATTTAACATAATTTGTTATCTTTAAAAAATAAAAAATAGAATAAACATAACAAAGACATTAACATTGTCATAATTTTATAAATTTTCTAAAGTGTGATCATGATCCAACATTTTTATGAGGGCTTAATAATTTCCTTAGAACTCTTCTATAAAAGTTTTTAAAAAAATTAAATGTTTTTGTTTGCTCAATCAAATCTATGGATGCAATGAAGTTCATTTGTTATATTTCAAAAATGAAAATACAATAAATATAAATGGTACAAAGATTATTGTAAGAATTTTATAAATTCACTAGAGTGTGATCATGATCCAAAATATTTATTAAAGCTTAATAATTTCCTTAGAACTCTTTTCTATAATTTTAAAAAATTCTAATCCTTTTTTGGTTGCTCAATCTATTCTATCTATTGACAATGAGGCTTTTATCGAATCAAAGAGTAATCACATACTATTTTATAATTTCTCAGACTTGACCATCATATGAAAATTTTATGCGAATATTAATGATGTTTCAGGACCATCCACATAAATTTTAAAAAATTTCTAATGTGGTTCGAATTATTTTTCATTCGGTTGAAATTTATCGACCAGCCTTCAATAGCACTGTCCTAATTTTTTAAAATTCCTCAGGCTTGATCATCATCTGAAACTTTGATGAAAATATTATTGACACATCAGGACTATCCAATTTTTTTTAACAAAAATATTCTAACTTGGTTTGCACCATTTTTTATTCGGCTGAAATTTTGTCAGTCGGCCTTTTATCACGACAGTAGCACTATTAGAATTTTTAAAATCTACTCATCCTTAATCATCATCTAAAATTTTTATGGGAAGACTAGTGATGTTTTAGGACCAACCAAAAA
Source organism: Otatea glauca (assembly GCA_036346275.1). Lineage (NCBI taxonomy): Eukaryota > Viridiplantae > Streptophyta > Magnoliopsida > Poales > Poaceae > Otatea > Otatea glauca. The sequence goes on from CM070713.1 coordinate 18,343,439, forward strand.
AATTTCAAAAATTTTTAACATCGTTTCGACCATTTTTCGCTCTGTTGAATTTCGCCAAGATTTCGGCATTTCTGGGCGAAATTTTAGTAATTTTAGCCGATTTTGGTTCAAAAATTCCGGATTTCAAAATTTATTTTTGAATTTTGATCGGATTTTATCCGAAGTTCCGAGATTTCATCAAAATTTCGAATTTAACCAACCTCCGAGATATGAACCGAAAACGAAATTTGAAACCCTGCACTACAGTTTAATATGTAGTGCCAATAAATTATTATTCAAAAAGTATTGTTTTATGATGTATATACTATTTTCATACAACATTAACCTACAATATTTTACTACGCAACTAAAAAAAGTAATATCAACAATTTAACTTTAACAACGCTAATTAACTATCGCACTACAAATACTACAATATTAGAGTTCATATCTATTATCGCGAGTCTACAAAAGAAGAACCGATTAAATTAAATCTAATATCAACCCTAATATTTTCATACAACATTAACCTACAATATTTTTCTAGGCAACTAAAAAAGGTAATATCAACAATTTTACTTTAACAACGCTAATTAACTATCGCACTACAAATACTACAATATTAAAGTCCATATCTAATATCGCGAGTCTACAAAAGAAGAACCGATTAAACTAAATCTAATATCAACCCTAATATTTTCATACAACATTAACCTACAATATTTTTCTACGCAACTAAACAAAACACAAAATTTCGATTCTACCTTGTAGTTTCTCTTCTTCCTCTTTTTTCTCCCGGCCCTCTCACTCCCGAGCTCCCGGACGCCTCCCCCTCGCGAGCTCCTGGCGCCTACCTCCCTCCCTCCCTCTCCCGGCTGCCCTCCCCTCTCTCTCTCTCTCTCTCTCTCCGGCGACTCACTCCGGCCCTCGGCTCTCTCTTTTCCCTCGGCTTTTCCCCCTCGCGCCCAACGCTGCCTTTTCTTGCCGATTCTGTCGCCACACGGTTTGGCGAAGACTTTATGTCACCACACCACTCGGCGAAGATTCCAGGTGTCGCCCCACCGTTCGGCGACGACTTTATGTCGCCACACCGTTCGACGACATTTCTCCAAACGCTGCCACGCGTCCTTTGTCGCCCAACCGTCCGGCGAATACGCATTTATCGCTGTACCATCTGGCGATTATACAGTTGTCGCCATGCGGTTCGGCGAGTGAATATTATTTTTGGAAAAAAATTCTGTGTATTAATATCGTAATTTGATTTATAAAATACATTATTTAAAAAAAATTCTGAAATCGGCTGTGAACCGATAGAGTTTAAGCTCATTAAATGAACCGGCTATCATGTACTAAGAATTTTGAAAATTTTTATCAGTGATTTTTAGATAATTTTAATTATCCTGTAAAATTTTTGGGGTGGAATATTATGCACAGAATTTATAAAAATTCTGACAATGCATTGTGCTCAGAATTTATTTTCTATTTTAAATTTTTCTGTGAGCTGATAACTCATCACAAATTCTTGAAACTTTTTACTGGAGTTCCACATAGCTATGGGGTCCTTCTGTAAAAATTTCAAATTTAGATATTTTTTATTTAATTTATGAAAATTTTGACGTTGAGGTTTTAAAGTTTCCAGCTTTTCTGTTTTTGAATTTTTCAATACTTCAAACTTGATTATTAATTTTTAATATCTTTACTGGTGATTTTTTATCCATTCAAAAGATAAATTGAAATTTTTAGCTCAGGATAATGTATGAATATTTTTATTTAAATCTGACAATGTTACTATTGGTAGTCAAGGTTCATTAATTTCTCTTTCATTTCACATTTAATTACATTGACATGACTTTTTAAATTAAGAATTAGGTTTCTAGAGATTTTCTAAGTTTCAATAAAATTATTATATATTTTATTGTTAGAAGCTTTTATTCTCTCCCTTTATCTATTACTTAAGTCTATATCAAAAAGGATTTCCTTTTCATGCAAAATTCAAGAAAATCCAAGAAAAGTCAATAAAATCTAGAAAAAAAAAATCAGAAAATGCATAATTAAATATAAAAAAAATTTAACATTTAATTTTTTACTTTATGTTAAATTTTAGGATGTTACAACATGCCCTTATAACAAAATGGACTGGACACTTATTTTGGTATTATGAGAATACCGGCCAGTTTTCATCGATTTCTTGAACCAAATTAAAGTTCAAGTTACTGTCTATGACTTCATGCTACGCTGAAAACTGCACACGGAACACCTTGAGAGCCACTTATATTCCTCTTGAGGGCAACACTTTTAGCACAGAAAATACCCAAATATCAACCATCCCGGCCTAACTTGTAACGAGGGAGCCAAGATTTTAGACCTATAGGACAGCACGTACTTATATAAAGTTATAAATATCTATGAAGTCCATTTCATTCAAATTTTTCACTACAGGAGGACTTTTCCGTACGTTCTACATTTTTCATTATTTCTTTTTTGTGCAAAAAGCTTTGAGGAGAGGAACAAGAACTTTTGATGGGTAGCTAGAAATTTCATGGATGCGAGGCAGCCTCATGCTTCTTTCCCACATCCCAACTCTTAGGGTATATACAATAAGATCATGTCAATCGGCTCTTAGCCTATATACATCAGCTTTTGTTCTATGTGAAAAAATGAGAAAAGAGGAGAGAGAAGAGAATTATCTCTTATTTAGGGTATATACAATAAGACCACCTTAGTTAGCTTTTAGCATATACACATCAACTTTGATATATGCGGAAAAGTAAAAAAAAAAGAGAGAAGAGAGTTGGCTCTTATTTAGTAGCCATCTTTGCACAGGAGCATAAGCAGATTATTTATATACAAGAGAGAAAAGATAGTTATTGCATAACATCTAGAGACAACATTTAGAAACAGTTATTGTATAAACTGACTTTTAGTTTACTATTAACTGGTAGTTAACTTTATTATTGTACTTGTCCTTAGTGACTAAAGTTAATAGATATTAACCTCAGCTAGTTGTACTCACTTGATTGATCCAAATCCTCTCCGTCCTCTCTTTATGTTCATGTTTTTTGAGGCAAGCAACGTCGGTACGCCTGCCTCACTGCTTGGGTGTTCCATGCTCAGCTAGTCATGTGCAGTTGCAACTACTGCACAGGCTTGCGGCACGGCCCTGATAGCCCGTCATCACATCATTCTTCTGTCGCTATTCCTTAGGTATTTGTGTTTTGTCCTCCCGAAATCTTGTGGTCGATCGTCTCTTTCGTTTCCACATCGGCAATGTAAAATTTTGTCATAAAACTCTCAAACGGATGCCTTTGATATCGCATGACATGATTGATAAGATGAAATGTATATGTCATTTGGGTAAAGTTGTACAACCTCTGTAGAGTATAAATATATTCGAATAGATGTGTCACGATCTTGGACATCGTTTGGTTATATCCCACAATAATTAGTTTTATGTTTTGAAAATTGGTTGGAAGTGCGTGGATAGGAAGTCCACGCATGGTTTGTTCGGCGAAAAGGATTTTGCGAAGATTTTAATTGTTTATGGCAACAAACTACCTATCTATTCATATTACATAGGCTTTGTTACTACTTGTTATCAAATATCAAATCCTCTTACAACTTTCCGATTGCAATCTACTACTCCATATTGCAAATGAAAGCTTGTTTTATGCAAAATTGTAAGATCTGGTAGGATAATCATTCCATCAATATATATAGCCTTGCATGTCATATAATGCTTGTTTAAAAGTTTTGCAAAGTACAATTTTTGTACAGACTGCTTGTTGAACATTTAGTAGATGAAGAAGAGAACCTGTCGTATGGATACTTTTACGCCACTGGTTTTGGCTAAGAGCACCGATCTCTAAGGATCCTACTCCAGTTAGTTGACCATGGATGGGAGAGGCATACTAGCTAGATCTTGTTGCTTTCTCACTCTTGCTTTTGTTGTAAAATTTTGGTCATGTAGACTTTATGTTTAAATGCTACTCATATGTGTCACTCTGAATTTTTATTTAACGAGTATGGATGTGATATAACAATGTTGAATATGTGTGCTTGTTATTGATCGTAGGACTAGCACGGTATATACATAGGGGTAGGAATGCATATTCTAGGTCCTGACAGTTTGGATATATGAAAATATTAGGAGTGAATTTGTCATTAAAACTATTTCGATCACATTGCACTTTTACTACTTTGTTTGATCATATGATAAGAGAATTTAGTGTCAAAGAGCATGTTGTTGACTTTGAAAATCAAAATCTCACTCTTTTGTGAAATCAAAAACTCATTCTTTTGTGACACGGGGGAGTAATACTGTGTAGAAAAAGGCAGAGCATTAAGATAATAGTCTGCCGAACACAGATAAAATGAGGGAGTTTCTACATTAGCTACAATATTTTTATTTTTAAAGAATTATTTTTTAAAAAATAAAAGAAAATCAATATACTTTTTGTTTCTTTTTTGTTTTCTAAAAAAAGATTTTCTCTCTCTGCTAAAATCTCTAGCTATCTCTGGACTTCCTTCCGTCCGCAGCAACTCGTGGTCCTGCTAAGCATTAGTAACTCACTATTGTTGAGTAAGTACGGCTGGTCTTGCTGTTCGAAGCCACGCGTTTGATTTACTGTAGTTTACAAGTACCCATCTATTACATAGAGTAACCGTATACTTGAAGGCAACATGGAGCAATGTTTAAATAAACGTTTTTCGAAAAACCATTCGAAATTCAAAAACCGCTCGAAAATCGTCAGAAACCGAAGGGTTTAAGAAATCGAAAATTTGAAAAATCGAAAAATCAAAAATCGAAAACCGAAAGGCCCAATTGAATGTTCCTAAAAAATGGTTTTTCAACGGTTTTCGAGCGGATTTCAATACATAATTTTTTAAAATGTTTTAATTTTTTTTTAATTAGACCGATTTACTAAATGGTTTTAGATTTCAAACCGCAGCGGTAAGATTGAAAATCACATTTTTAGAGCGGTTTTCGTTCACATGGCAGGCACGGGGTTCGATTCCCCATCTCCATGTTAAAAGCTGCAGAAAAGGTCTAACAAAGCTACAGTGCTTCTTTTTTTTAAAAAAAAACTATTTTTTAAGAAAAAAATATTTTTTTGTTTTTTCTGAAAAATTTCCCCTTCTGTTACAATGTTTTTTTAAAAAACTTTGTTGGTTCTTTCGAAAAATCCTTTCTCTTAAAACTGAGCTACAGTATTTTTTAAGATTTCTAGCTTTTCTTTTCTTTGAAAAGAATTTTCCACTCTGCTAAAATTTAAGAATCGGCCACCGTAATACATGGGTTTTAATCTAGTAATCTGTAAGCTCGAGGAAGGTGGAATTTTTTTTTCTTTAATATTTATTTTTATTCTTTTTTCAAAACTATGCGTCCAAAAAAAAATTACGAAAATACCCGTCGCTCGTATGGGGCGATCGCCCATACACGCGATTAGCCCTCGCGCCAACGGCGTTTGGTGGGCCCCGATCGCCCCATGTAGGGCGATGGGCTCCTTAAAGTCATCCCTTCTTCGTCCTGAAAGCAGAAACAAAATGTAAGTCGAGCGAGGCAGAGAAAGAAAAGAAGAAAGGAAGAAAGAAAGAGAGAAGAGAAAAAAAAAGGAAAAAAAGGTAAATTTCTGATTTTTTTTATAGTTATTTGTAAGAATTTTTTTAGAGATAATTGTAAGAATTGTTTTATAGGTTGCGTAATTAAAGTATCATTTAATATTTAGGACTTTGTTGTAGTATTTAGAAATTTTAGGATTGCGTAGTGTTTAGAATTTTAGAATTGTATAGCTCTCGTGAAATTTAATGTAGCAGTTACTTAATGTAGTATGTAGTATTTAGAAATTTAATGTAGTATTTCACTATATGCAAATTTAATGTAGTATTTTGTATGTAGAAATCTAGTTCAGTAGAAACTATAGGTAATATTTAGAAATTTAATTTATTAGGGTTGTGTATTACTAATTTTATTACGTAAATAATGTATTAGGCAATGTAAATAATTTTGTAGTACGATCAATGTACGTTTTGTAGATTGTATTTTAGAGTAATATTTTTCCGCTTGGACGTTGCAAAGATGTCGGAGAGATTGTATTTCCAAATATTTTATGGAGATGGGGAGATAGCACAGGGGGCGGATGGGGTGGATCTATCATCATTTTCAAGAGTCGTACGGGGCATATGTAGACCGAGCGATAGGACATACAGGGGTTTGTTGGAGTGGATGTCTCGGATGTTCAGTTTAGATGCCCAGAGTGTTCGGTTGCGGGTCAGAGCAGTAGTGAGCCGAGCGCAAGACCGTTTTTACGGAGAGTTGATTCCTATTAACTCGACGTCAACATGGAGGAGTTATGTTGGTTTTGCCGTAGAGCGGGGTTGGCCGCTCATGTTGTTGGTACAGTGCTACCCGGTAGCTCCATCGGTGTCGCAAGTTCGTGATGTCGGGTGGACATTACGGGGGACGCTAAATGTAGAAGGATGCGAAGAGCAAGGCGCGAGGAGCCCGAGACGAGGAGCACGAGACCGGCGGTGGCGAAGGGACCAGGGGGCAGAGGAGACAGCGTGGAGGCGCGAGGGTGGCCGACGAGGGGGAGGAGGTGGAGGACATTGTTGACCTGATGGAAGAGGAGGACCGTGCGGATGAGGAAGTCCCTGATGGTGAGCACTCCGACGAGGAGGACAACGCCCCTGAGGTGCCTATCCCTGGTGCGTGGACCAATTACAATTTCGAAGACCTAACAATGAATGAAGGGAACATTGATGCATGGGAGTATCGTGAGAACGAGGTGATGGAGGGGGCCATATATAAAGACAAGGAGGCTGTGATGGATGCGGTGAAGTACTGGGCAATGTCTCTCCGGCGGCAATTCAGGGTTGTGAAGTCCAGCAAGAAGGACTACGACGTGAAGTGCGTAGTTGATTCGTGCCCATGGCGGGTGCATGCATACCAGGGGAAGTGGAAGGACTACTGGAAATGCTCCATAGTGATTGAGCATAACTGCGAGCTGGAAGAAGCGGAGCAGGGACACCGCAATCTATCGTCCACTTGGGTGGCAAATGTGTTTTATGGTCAGATCGTGGACAATCCCCATCTGCAGCCTCGATCTATTATCACAGCCGTGGAGGAGAGGTTTCAATACAAGATTAGCTACGCAGAGGCATGGAGAGCAAAAGGACAGCTCGGAAATACGGTTCGACGACGAGGCTTCAGACGAGAATATTCCCACTTGCTCGTGGCAATCGCATAGGAACCCCAGTACATCCATCGACCTTGCAGAGTTTCCTGCGGTGGTGTGTGCACCGGTAAGTGGGTATTGCAGCGTGCATTCTTCGCCTGGCGCGATGCATAAATGCGTTTTAAGACGCCGCCGGTCCTTTGCATGGACGACACGTTCCTCACGGGAAAGTACAAGGGCGATTCTAATCTGCGATCGCGGTGGATGCCAACAACCGTGTTCTACCGGTTGCGTTGGCATTCGTGGAGGGGAAAACACGGAGAGTTGGTACGGTTCCTTGAAAGAGTGAAGTCGGCGATTGTTCTCGACAGTTCGATGTTTGTGTCATCCATGACCGACATGCGAGGTCGTTAAGGGTGATCGTGGATATGCAACAAGGGTCCGCTGTCGTGGGAGCAACAAAGTGGCCGACACGAGGAGCAGTGGTGCATGAGGCACATAGGTGCCAATTTTTTCGTCGATTCAGAACAAGGAGCTTATGAACATGTTCAAGCACCTGCAAACAGAACCAACGGAGGAAGTTCGACGCGCTTTGGAAGACGTTGGATGAACTAACGAAGAAGCAATCAATGGATCCCGAGGTACCGCTAGTTCATCAAGGAACCCGATGGTGTACCATGAGCAGGAGAGGACCCCATAGCCTTGTGTGCGCCGCCGATGCACCCCCAAACCTCGGCGAGGGCGGTACCAAAGATAAAGAGTTTCACCGATTGGATACGACATGAGCCTTTGGAGAAATGGTCCTTCGCATAACGAGGGCGCTCGCGTTATGGGATCATGACAACGAACCTGGCGGAGATTTACAACTGGGTAATGAAAGGCACCAGATGACTTCCACTGGTGGGTATAGTTGAAGGTGTCTTATTAAGGACACAGAGATATTTCATTGAGTGATACAAGACCTCCACATCATGTATGTCGGACAATCGACTGTCGTACTCAACTGGGTAATGTTTGTTGTGAACGCTGCAGGCTCAGCTTCTCCACCCGCACGCGGAGGAGGCGGACGTGGCCCGCCACTTGGAGGCATACCTCTTGTTGTTGTTCGGTTGGGTGATGTTCCCGTCCTCCCACGGGAACACGGTGGACCGTCACCTGATCGAGTACGCCCAGCACATCGCCGACACCCCGTTGGATGAGGTAACACACTCAGTTCAAATCTCGTCTCAGCGGAGCACGTCTAACTCCACCGTTGTAAACAGATGTTGCAATGGTCGTGGGCCTCAGCTGTGCTAGCGACGACGTACCGAGGTTTGTGCGACGCTGTCTCTCGGGCGGAGCACGACGCGACGATGTCGGTGTCGGGACCCGGATTTGCAAATCCAAACCCTTCGTATACTGCACTAGTCCAGATCACGCTAGTGCACACAGTGGAAACATAGATGAAATACCATTCCATACAACGAATTAACTAAGAAGAAGCAAATTGTTAAAGCAAACGACCTTATGGTCAATGTTTACACCATTATGCTTTAAGGGCTTAAGAAACAAATACTATTGCAGCGGAAAAGATAACTTGAACCATTCGACATGCCACAGGCAATCGTCTGGGAACGCCTTCCTAATCCACGTAGTCTTCATAGAATTCCTCCTCATGATATTCATTATCTCCTTCAGCAACTGATCAACAAGGGCATAAAGCCGTGAGTACAAAGGTACTCAGCAAGCCGTAGGGAATTGATGCAATATATTCATGCACGGCTTGACAAGGATGGCTATATGTTTCATTTGCAGAAAGCAATAACTTGAATTGAAATACAATAAATAGATTGAAAGCATATTTATGAAAACATAAATAAATAACTGATAGATCAATGATAGACAACAAAACAACAGTGAACTCCCCGTTCACATCCAAACAATACCACATTCCACAATTCATGAAAACACTTTATACCCCGTGTGAAATTCCCGGGCTTTGTCCATGACCGCGGACGCGGCTATTCGAATAGTTTTACACTCCGCAGAGGTTGTACAACTTTACCCACAAGACATGAACATCTCTTTGTGCAAACGTTACTAACACACATCCTTTGGTGTGTCGCAGAGATATCATGACAAAGCCTTTACATTGCAATTGCCTAAACTCGTGATCGCCTCGCTAAGGTTTCGCCTTTAGGGCCCCTCTCTTGCCTTTGCGAATCTACCCGTCCATCCGGAACCCACACCACCAACCGGCAGTCTCAAGACTAGATATTGCAAATTAATCGCCTAGGTCTGTCCCATTCCGGACATATGGTAGTACGATTAGACCCAGCCTCAATGGCGCACAAGATTAAGTCCTGTTGTCTCGTGCAAGACATCCACATCCCAATGTGCTAGAAAGCACCCCTTTACTTCACGATCACTTGCCCGAGGGAAAACAATTGCTCAACCAAGACTAATGGCAAACCCCGCCATGGTACAACAAATTTTACAACAAGGCTAACGGCCACGATTCAATATCTCATTAAGTCAATATTAACATTATTCACATGTGACATGAATCCCAACGTATATGTAAGCATGTCTAAGCATAGCTACGATAACCCAATGTTGGTATAATGATTATGTCCAACTAGTAATGTCCCAACCTAGGTTTAACAATGGATACATGGCATACAACCAATCAAGGTGGCATAATATCAACTAGGTATACATCTACTCCCATTAAATAAACATTGATACGTAAATAGCATGCAAGTGTATAAAATAAATTACTTTGCAAACATAGGATCAATATAATCAAAGGTTACGACTTGCCTTGCTAATCTAGTGCTGAATCTTGGTCTTCGAAGTCTTCGTTCGCTCCCTCGGAGTTAGCGTCTACCGGAAAAGAAGCAACGAAACCAAATAAATACAAAACAGAGACTCAAACAAGCTCAAAACTGAAAATAAATCGCTCTGGAAGATAGATCTTGATTTTAGAAAAATTTAGAAACTTGAATCGCCTCAATCGGAGTTCGTATGAGCGAGAACGGGCCTCCGAAAGATTAAATTCAGAGAAAATACAGAAAATCAGAAAATCAGAATTTCTGGATTTATTTTTATACGGAAAAAGGATTTATTGCGCAATCGCTGACGTCAGCCGGCTCTCGGTGGACTCGGTCCACGACGCGGGCTCGGTTCACCGTGCACCCGGTGCACGACTGACGTCGGCGCTTGCGTCGGCAAACGGCTGAGGTGGCAGCTGATGCGGCACACCCGCGGCGGCGTGGTTGTCCACGCGTCGCGCATCTGATGGCGACATAGGATCGAGCGGCGGGAACGCAAGGCTCGGGCAGCTGAGACGTGGCCGATCCGAGACGTCCAAAGCAGATCGGGTGGCCACGATTTGGTGAAGGAGGACGGCGGCGAGCGGCGGCGCGGGGCTTACCGGAGGCGAAGAAGGAGACGCGGCCAACGGCGAAGACGCGACGGTTTGGACCCAGGACAAGGCGGATCGGAAAGGGGGCGACGCGGGCAAGGCGAAGAGGCCAACGACGGCGGCGGAGACGCACCGGCGGCGAAGAACACTGCGGCGGAAGGTTTCAGTACGGCGAGGAACTTCGGCGAGGTCGCAGCGACGGTCGGCGAGATCTTGGGCGACGCAAGATGGGGCGACAGGTGCGGCGGAGAACGGCGGACCTCGGGCGGGTGCGCACGCATTTATAGCCTCGGGGGCGTGCCGACCCGAAACCGAGAGCGGCGACGTGCGGCGCGAGGACTCAGCCGGCGGTTAGGGTTTCGGTGGCGGCGGCGACGGGTCAGATCTCAACCGCCCACGTGTCGCCCATCCGACGGCGGTGGCGCATGGGTCAAGGCGGCGGTTGCGCGAAGCGGGCGAGGCGGGCGAGAAACGGGCCACGGAGATTCGCCCGAGAGGCTTTGGAAAATAAAATCATTTTTGATTTAAGATAAATCCAAAAATTCAAATAAATACGAATAAATTCAAATAAATAGCAAATAAATTCAAAAAATCCCCAAAAATACGTAAAAATTCCTTGAGCACAATGAACCCAACTAAAACTGAAATTCTTTAGTTTGATGAATAGTTTAGCCAAATTAAATCGTTTCACTATTTAGAAATTCAAATTAACCTAGACTTAATTCCAGAAAATGCAAATGGTTTAATTTTGAAATCAACATTCCAAAACTCAAATTTTGGGATGTTACAGTCGGGTTGCGTCCTACTCCTCTTGTTATGGTCCTGGGAGCGCTTCTCCATCGGCAGGCCTGTTGTTGGCACGACACCGTACCCCGAGGGCCTTTACGGAGATGACCCGGTGGACTGGCCCACCATGGGCCACTACTGGGTTCGACGACAGGTATGCTCCCTCGTATCTTTTTCCCCACTAACGCACTTGAATAACCTTCGCCATTTCTTATTTCCTCGCAGCGGAGGTACGCGCACCGACAGGTGAGGAGGTCCTACCTGGAGTTTGTTCGGGAGTTCGACCGCCTCCACGACGAGGACGTGCGGTGGACGCCATACACCGCGTACGACGTCCACGCCCGAGCACCTGACGGGGTCTCCGTGCTTTGCACGCGAGATGAGGCCTTCTGGCTCACCCGTAAGGTTCTCGCCTTTGACCGGTGTCGAGGAGTACTCCACGCACCGAGTGTCGCGCGCTTCGGCTGCTTCAGATCCTTTCCCTTGCCGCCTCACGTTGTCGCACGTGGCGCTCATGTGTACTTGCCCCGATCCTACTACTCCGCATCTTTGCGAAATTAATGTGGTGTGTACTTCATCGCTTTTGCATTGCGAGATGACCTGGATGGGTGCCGCGGTGGGCACTCGATTCACAAGACCGTATGCGGCCGTGGGCGTGCGGTGGGCGCGCGACTCGACGAGAGGTCACCGAGACCGGCCAGACGACCATGACATGTACGATCGAGACATGGAGTGGTTTGCCCCACGCGACTCACCTCGGGATGGGGTACACACCAAGACCGTGACGTCGCACGGCGGCAGCATCGGTAGCGAACGCATTCTTCACAGATGTCCCAGAGGACAACGCCTCGGTAAGTGTCGCAACCGGCTACATGGGCACGCCCTTTTCATGTAAATTACGTAATAACAATCGACGTTACATGCGGACTCACTCATGGGGAGATTGAGGTGGAGGTCAGGTCCATGTTGACGTGCCTACGGGGCATACAGTGACCACCGCCGAGACCGAGACAAATTTGGGCTCGGGTCCTCGACAGATGAGGCGGTTGGCTGGCCACCGCCGGGCGCGGAGACGCCGACGGACGCAAAGACACCACGCCCTCGCGCCCGGCAGACTCGCCCTACCCCGCCGGTGCCTCGTCACGCCCCACTCACCGCAGTGGGGACAAGGGCTGAGGAGGCTCCTCCGCGCCTCGCCCTACCTCGCCGGTTCTCGCTACGCTCCCACGCAGCAGAGAAGTGGGGACAGTGAGTCGCGGAGGCTCCCTCGTCGTCTCGCGCCCCAGCCAGACCCCGGGTGGTTTCGGCGACCACGTGGACGCACGAGTTCGACCGGAGGAGTACCTTCGACCGACTACCTCGACCCCTCTCGCCTCTCGGAGCGCCGCCACAGACACGCCTCGCCGCCACCATACTACTCTCACGCCGCACGCAGGCCGACCTAGGAGGGACGTCCGTCCGCCATCGCCACTCACCTACCCCACGGGCGGATCGGGAAGCGTGGCGTGATTGACTTGTTGTACGGATGTATTTTTGTAATGGCTTTACGCTCAAGAAGATATTGTATAACTCTCCGAGTTAGTAACATGACAACCTTATCACTTTAAATTGTTCAAATTCATGTATGCATATTGTATAACTCTCCGAGTTAGTAACTTGGAAGTGGAGGTATTGGAAGTGCGCAACTACGCCTTCGATCCACGGAGAAGAGCACAAGGATCGCCGCATGGTAACAATCGTGACGGGTTACATAATATTTGTGAATGAAACTTTGCTAATTTACGCTTCATGCAACACCTCCACCATCAGTGTGAATTTGAGCAATGGTTTGATACGGAGATCAACCCCGAGGACCAACGGCTTGATCAAGCCAACCGGCAGGACGAGTTCACGTGGCGGCTTCAAGAACAACGCGATGTCGCACGCGAGGAGGCATGTAGGAAGGAAGCGGAGGAGAAGGATGTTAGTGTTATGCCCTTGAGGCAATCATTTAGATGATTGTAACATGACTATGTTTATGAATAATAATATGATTATTGGTCCAATGAATGTATATCATTGTATTGATCAACAAGTATGTGACTTGATTATGAAGCTCTTTCCTTAATGATGTAATTCGATAAATATCTCTGATCGGATATCATCGTATAGGACTACGATGAATAGATCAAGACATGTAGTGATCGATGATCATGCTTCATAGATCATGGGATATGGAGATATCATCTCTACATTGTGGACCATGTTGAAGAACATGGGTTAGATAGACCATATGGGACACATCGCGAGAATGTTTCATTCTTACGTGTCATCAGTGTATCTCATACCTAGAAGATGTATGATCCTTAAACCTGAGATTGTCATATTCCTACATGTGTAATAGTTTTCCTTGGGGCTATCAAACACTACTTCCTAACCTGATAGTTATAAAGGTAGCTTTCATGTTTACTATAAAGCGTGCGGAGGAAGTGGCGATCAAGATGGAATTTGCCACTCCAATGAAACGGAGATATATGACAAGGCCACTCGTGTGATATGATTAAGAAAGTGCATGGCCATGCCGTGATTGAGAGTCAATCACAACTTATTAATATATCACGGATCGAGAGATGGATTGAATCATCAAAGGATGACATGCTTCTCCTTGAGATCAATCTTCATATACTTGGCAAAGGGATTATTACATGAGTTCTTTTGATAGGTTACTGCTCGATTTGATCACAGTATGTTTGGGAGTTGGCATACTTTGCAAGAAGCCCTACCAACTATTGGATTGAAAAGGAGTTTTCCGAATCCATGTCCAAACGTATGTGAACCCGCAGGTCACACACTTAATGGTCGACGCATTAATTTGGATTGGATCCGTAATTAATGAACCTCGTGGGCTTAGCATCTTTGGTGGGCCCGGTTTAGGGTTTCATCTCGTGGCTATATAAGGAGGAGGAGGAGGCGTAGAGTGTGCTTTCCACGGTTTAGGTTTGATTCACTTGAAACCCTAGCCTCCTCCTCTCTTTGCCGCTGAGCGACTAGGTGCTTGCACACGACGCAGCGTTCCATCTCGGGCGTGTGGACTCTGCGGTGGCTGCTGCCGCGGCTCGGCGTGGGAGGACGATCCACGGCGAGGCGAGGACGATCCACTACATCGACGCAACGATGCGGCGAGGGCGAACCACTACATCGGCGCGCGAAGGATTCCGCAATCGGCGTCTAGTGGTAATCTTATCTATGATCCTCTTCTTGCGAGTAGCTTTGCAGTTTGCGGTAGTTTTTTTTCGTGCTAGCGTAGCATACCACGTTTCCTACAAAGGAGGCGAGAGAGAGAGGAACGAGAGAGGCGCGGCGTGCGCAGAAGCCCACGAGGCATGGGCGAATGGGAAGTGGCCTCGAAGCACTCAGTAGACGTCTGGTGTTAACTTTGGTTTTATTTGTTCGTGGTACTCCTTTCAATTTTAAGTCGTAATAAAGAGTGCGGCCTAACCTTCAAGTGTATGCTCACTGTCCGAAGGGCTTGTATATGTCCTACTACTCCAGTTGTCCCAAATGATGTTATTTTTGTCCATCAAGATGGGTTATAGTATTTTAAGTTCATCAGATTTCATTTCATCGAGTTTGAACCTCGTTTGCGAAAGATACGGCCATTTTGATGTTTTACCGATTACATGTTCGGATAACAATAAAATAGTGCAGTCTAAAGTGACATCTAAATATTTTTACATGATTGTAACCTATGCAAGCCCAAGAATGCAACAAAACTGGTTCTGTCGAGTTTTGAGGTCCTTTAGACATTATTCTAACTGCTTGAACAATGAATGTTATAAAGGGTTTAAACTAGCCATCTTTGATTCAAAATGCAATCATATTTAGATATTTTTGCAAAAATGAAGTGCATAAGGTTGTAGTAACTTATTCTATTTATTTCATGATTTATGGATCAACACACATTGTAATTCCTTCACAATCCATAATTAGAGCTTAGCATTCAACTCAAATAAAATTATTTTTCTGCAAACAACACATAGATTTTTATTTTACAATCTAATTCCTCATTCCAAAATTTAAATTTAGAAACAAGTTTCATTTCATTTGGACACTCTAGCAAAAGTTATGGGGTTCATATTGAAAAGGCATATAGTAATTACAAAAATACTAAAAAATTTCGCATACAACCTCCTGTCGCCTGCCTCGAGCGATGTGGGGCCCACTCGACGGAGCCCAACGGCAAGTGACGGCGCACGACTAATCGCCTGTGTATGGGCGATCGCCCATATACGAGCGACGGGGTATTTTCGTAAAAATTTTTTCGGACGCATAGTTTTGAAAAAAAAATAAAAATAAATATTAAAGAAAAAAAATCGAGGAAGGTGACCGACGGGCCCATACGCGTGGTGTGGACCTGGGGAATCCTCGAAACGACGAGCCCATACGACTGGTGACTGGTGAGGGTGGACTTGAGGAAGCTTCCTGGAAATTATGCTCCCGGCCCTTTCTCCTTCGGCCCTTCCTGTGTATTAATTTGGCTTGACTGCGGAGGAAGCGATCTTGGTGTCTATCAGGGGTACATATCTGATTTTTTTCATGAACAACAGGTGATCGCTTAATAATTTTCCGGCGACTGGTAAGTCGATCGGCGGATCGGCCGTCATAGCAAGCTTTATTTCAGCTCAGATACCTATTGATGTGCAGAGGGTTGGTGATATCCGAGGGCCGGAAGGGTGGAGGCTGATTAATCACCGGAGCTCGCAGGACGTCAGATTCTATTATAAGGTACCGCTTTTCTCCCCCGTCTTGCACCCTACCTACTTGCATCCGATATTTATCATGTTTTAGAAAGCGCGTAGTTAAATTTCTTTAATTTTGATTACTAGTATATACAAAATTAGATTGGTCGTGTAAAAATAGTATTCCTAGATTAGTCATGAAAAATACTTTTATAATATAATGATTTTATATTATTTTATAAACATATTTATATAAAAGGATCAGTCAAAGTTGCATGTCTGAGATGGTGTCAATACCCAAAACATCATATTCTTGCACCGGGGAGTATCCTATACATTTAACTCCTGAGCTACTTTATCTTGGAAAAAAAATGGATGATGCTTTACTCGAAACTATCATGTGAGCCGCACAGTTCCGTAGCTAGATTGTTACAATATTTTAGCATTAAAATATAACTTAGGTGACCTTGATATCTTCTATTAATTAATTGGGACAGGTTGATCCTTTTAGATGAATACTTAGAAACAAAACAATAATAAACCTTTGAAGCCAAAACATACGAGAGGAAATTGAAATATTTGATTAAAAAATCAATTTGACAAATAATGATGTATGGACCTAGGAACAAAATATTCAAACATGCTTTCATGGAAAAACAGCTTGACCCTAAGTTATACGGCTTGTTCTATAATTAATCCACGCTAGAGATATAGATATTTTGCAAGTCTTCTTCGTGGGATCTAGCTAAGCAGCCGCACGTTTGCACGTGTAGTTATACAATTTTTCTTTCTCATTAGCGATTATAACAGTCATTATTTTCCAATTAATATATTCTCTTTTTTTTAACTTCAGATAAACAAATTGTCTAATGTCTTAGTAACGTACAAATGCTGAGGAGTTGCATTTCTGGGCTCAATAGGGAAGTCATTATTGTCGAGATATAACAGGACTCTTGGTTATTGAGATACAATCGGACTTTTGGTTTTGGTGAGTGAATTCAAAAACTAGCCACGAGGGGTTTTATGTATAAAAATAGCACCTCCATTGTATAAGAGAAGAAAATCTACAATCAATAAAGAGAATTTAGCTGAGACCCTCAATATCTTGTATTTATCTATTCTATGATTATTATTCAGGTATTCTTGATTTCCATTGGGATTGATCTATGACGATCAATTTATTATTCAATACATTACCAGCATGACATCTCTTAAGGCCTAACGGTATGCCACCTGATTCTAACTTTTTAATCCTCATGCTATTAGATTAATCATGTAGATTAATTTTTGCTCTCTAGACCCTAGATGGTTTTCTTGCTAATACATGTTCTAGATTGATTTACTGTACATGAGATTACTGTTCATGGCTTAGTCGCACGCTGGCCGAACAGCGCACGAGCCCAAAATCATTGCTGCATGCAGAGTGGCTATCGCAACCGCGTGCCCCGAAGAGCGCCAGCCACCTCACAAAACCATGCCGAAGTGTCACCTGACGTGACGCCGCCACCAAGAACATGCAAGACAGCGCCCGCAACGACTGGGGCACTGGGATAACGTCTTTTTTAAAAAAAAAATGGAAGAGTTGAAATCCTCTAATAAATAAAAAGGAAGACTATGCTAGGCGACGTCTCGCAACGATCAGACTAGGGTTAAAAAAAGGGGGAAGAGTTGAAATCATCTAATAAAACTAGCCCTGCCAGCCTCTTTGGACGTTAAATTTCCATCCAAGAAAGAAAAGAGGGATTTGGCCCAAGAAGACCTGGCCATGTACTTAAACGAACCGCACGGCTCGTCAGCAATTTGGCCCGAACAATAAAATCTTTTGGGCCGTGTTATTTTTGCGATTTAACCCTGGTTTTTAGGTATTCTTGTGGACGCGATAAATTTTACGAAAAAGAACCTAAAGTTTCACATAATTATTGAAATTTATCGGGACAAAGAAATTTTACATTCTAGACCTAGAAATTTCCAATAATCCCAAAAAATAGTTAATAAATTCTAAAACTTATATTAAATCCTAGAAACTGAATTTCTAGATATATGAGCTTCCCTAAAGTGTTCAAACATAGATCTAGCACACGTTGGAGGCTTCGTATCACTAGGCTTACTTTCCTCGCATAATTCCATGTTTATACATATGCTAAATTTAATTTTCTATTATTTTGATAATTCTAAAAATTATGAAAAAAGCTAAAAAGATTCTTGAAAATTATAGATAATTATCTACTGAATAGGTATAGACCAATCTTTACTGATTCAAGAGTGAGAATGTAATATATTAATTTTAGCAGTAGTAAAATTTATTTTTGCATGAATATAGCATAGAATATATGTTAGACATCACAAAAGAGGGAATTTACCGAGCTCACCCTAAATGGCAGCAATTACCTATCATGGGCAATGGATGCCAAGATTAACCTGACAGCTCGATCTCTTGGAGCTGCTATTACCCAGCCTGAAGCCGTCACACCTGCTCTTCCTGAAACTGCATGGTGTGTGGCTTTGCACTACCTAAAGCATTATCTCTATGCGGACTTAAAGACCGAGTATTTGATGGACGACCCACTGGCACTATAGAATGCCCTGAAGAAACGCTATAACTAGCAAAGATCTACACTGTTGCTAGATGTTTTTCATGGATGAAGATGTTTTTCTTGGGTCTGAGCTTGAGGAGTCCCAAAAGGACACCTACGACTTATATGGAGACTTGAACTAGTCTCATAAATATTCTTTTCCTTTGCTAGTCGATGTCACATATTCCTTATGAGTTTACTTAAGTCCCTTTACGGTTTAGTTTTAGTTCTGAATGAACATTGGTCTACGCTCTGTTGAGTGATTATCATTTAAAGTTGAATAAATTCTTATTTCCTAGAATATTCGATTCATTTATTGTGCTATTTTTGTTCTATATTTTATAATATATTCTTGATGCAACAATTGATATTTTAAATATAGAACAATGTGTAATCCAATGGCCGATGGAGAAATCTATCTTTTAGATAGTTTCACCACAAATTCAATTGTTAGAGAAACTAAATATGTTCATAATTTGACTAAAAAATATAAATATTATGACCATCACCGGAAGTGATGCCCTCATTGCTGGCACTAGAAGAGCCATTATAATTCTCCCCATAGGCACTTGTATAATAATAGATGATGCTCTCTTGTACCCTGAGTCTAGTCTACTCTATTAAGTTTTAAAGACATTCGTCTGAATGGTTTTCACATAGAGACAAAATGACGATGATACATAATACATACTCATAACTAGCTTTAACGGATGCAATAAACATGTGGTTGAAAAACTTTCTTCCTTCTTCTGAGGATTATATTATACATATATAAAGTTTTTGTTGTGATGAAGACAATACTTAAAAATCTAGAAATATTTATGATCTGGCATGATCGACTAGGTAATCCTGGGTTGAATATGATGAGAAAAATCATCAATAATTCTGTTGGACATAACATAAAACTACATACTTCCCTAGACCTGGAGACTTTATATACCCTGCTTGTGCTAAAGGGAAGCACAAAATTAAAGTGAGGGAAGAGTCACCGAGTTTTCTGGAGAGAATTCAAGGTGATATTTGTGGATCTATCCATCCTCTGTTGGGCCTATTAAGATATTTTTGTACTGATAGATACTTCTATTAGATGGTCCTATGTATGTCTATTATCTACTCAGAATCATGATTTTGCTAAATTAATTGCCTAAGCAAAACAGGACTTTGAAAAACACTAGAAGACTGCGATTTCATCTGCGTAAGCAAAACAGGACTTGTGCCGATCAGTGTCAGGCCATTGTACGCAAAGACCCCAGAGCTCGAGGACTCGACGGCCGACCAGGAGGCCCTCGCTGCCATCCATATCTGTGTGATGCGCGGCCTCTCCGCCGAGCGGTGGTCGTTGACTACTGCAGGAGTCGGGTGTCCCTCTACGAAAGAGGTGCACCTGTTCTTTGAAATCGAGGAGGATGACCCCACCGGGAAGGCACCAGGTAAGTCTTTTACGAATTTAATCCTCCTCAAGCCGGTTGAACTCCTTTCTAATGGCCCCTCTTCTTCTTCCCTCTTTTTCTTGTTTCCCATGCCTGGCGGAATCTTGGAGTGGCAGCGTGTGCGGGAGTTGTTCGAAGGCGGCCCACGCCTACACCTCGACGACTCCGTCCCCAAGAACGTTTTGAGGCGGGCGATGAGGTAACTTCTCTTACTCCTTTGTCGAGCTTGGTGCAGGTTCGAGCTCGCTCAGACCGCATTGAGACATGCGGGAGGCGGGAGCTCACGGAGACGGTGAGAGCATCTGCTTTGTCATTGCCGGGACCGGGCAAGGGCAAGAAGGCTAGCAAGAGACCCACCCCAGATGCCCCGAACCATGCTGTCAAGAGGTCCCACGTCGAGTGGGGCGACTGTGTGATGGTAAGTCGAACTCGCCGAGCCTGGGGATACTCGGGCTCGGGCTTAGCCTCTTTGTTGTTTCCAATTTTTTTCTTCTCTGACCTTCCCTTCATCTCCTTGCAACAAGAACGAGCAGTAGCTGCTACCGAGTTGCCGAGTTCGCCCGCGACGTCGCGGCCGTAGGGCGTTCAGGAAGAAAACACTTCCCTCGCCGCAGCGGGTGCGGGACATCGGGCCACGCCCCCTCCTCCCAGGAGACGAAGGCTCTTCACCCAGGTACGTGCACATTTTTACTTCAGATTCGTAGTTTAGGTCTTCTCCTTTTCCTACTCTTAGCGACCTTCCCCGCTACAGACTTTGGGTGCCCGACGGGCAGTAACTTTGATTATTATCCGTATGTAGTCGGAGGGGCGAGGAGGTGCGGGGACTATCACTTGGTCCCCGAGTGCGTCTGCGGCAAGTCGGCCTACGCGATGCTTGCGGAGGGCGGCGTGATCGAAGTCGACGAGGACCCCAGGGCTGAATCTTTGGCTCGGAAGGAGCCGTCGCGGAGTCGAGTGAGGAGGCCTTGGCGGGAGCCGACACCACCGGGTGACGTGGTGAGCTCGAGCCTCCCCACCAAAGTGGGGCGAGGCACTGTGAACGCCACCAAGCCCGGATGGGCGTCAGTGCGCGAGATCTTCTCATTTGTTGTTGCCTTGTCTTTGCGATTTTGTTTCCCTTACGATTTACGTCTTCCCGATGCGCTCGGCTCGCCCATGTCGCCTCGTCTGAGCGAGGCGGCCTGTGTCGACGCTCCGCCGCGTGGCCGACCCCATGCGGGAGGGGCCACCGAGGAGTGTTTGATTCTTAGCGGCGACCGCGAGTCTCGAAAATCGACTCCAACAGGTCAGTCGAGCTTAAGCCCATCTCTTTTTTTGATGGTCGTTGTGACCCTTTCTATGTTTCTACATGGCCTGGACATGGTTGCAAAGGGGCTCGAGGTCATGCTCGGTCACGCCAACCAGTTTTGGGTGCTCTGCGTCCTGGTCGAAGACCGTGACGACTACATCCTCAGCCTCGAGGAGAATGCGGCACGCGTGCAAGAGGAGGTTCAGCTATTGAAGGCAGAACACGCCTTTGAGCTCTCGGAAACTGTCGAGGTCGAGCAGAAGTGGTCGGCCGAGGCTCTCGCGAACATCTGCGAGAAGGCCTAGAAGACCCACGAGGCCAGCCGCTCGACGGCCGCGAAAATCATCGAGGCCACCCACGCGGAGGCGAAGACGCTCCGCAAACAAGTTTGTTTGCACCAAAATTTGGCAAGTCTAGTCAAAATCGGCAATAAAGTTAGACACGCGAAATGCGGACGGATGGAAAGATTTGGAGATATTTAGTAGCGGCAAGATCTTTAAGGAAATAAGCGTCGAGATAAGGCCGTCTGAATCACGACTTGAAACGTGTTGTAAAAGGATACGATCGGCGATGGGTATAAAAGAAGGGTCAAAGCAAACTACAAAGGATCCAACACAATACGATCAACGACCTTTATTTTCTTACTTTTTCCTGTCGACTAGGAGTAGCTCTTGTAATTTAGCCTTTGTAATCGATTTTGATCAATAAAGTTGCGCATCGCCGATTGTTGATCTTCATCAATTACGCCCCAGGTTTGATTTATTCTGATTTTGTTGCGCATCGCCTTCTTCAGAATCGATCTACATTTATCCTCTGATTAGCTTTAATAGGCTAATTAGATTTATCATGTTACTTTGATCTTGATCGGCTTCAAGCTGATTGAGTATAAGCCGATTGATCTTCACGATCGGCTTTGTGTGAATTTTATATTTTACCTTATCGATTCTGAGTCAAATCGGTAGCACGCTCACGAACCAGTGTTAAATGCGGTGTGCTGTTGTCAGAAACCCTACCTCAAGTTTTTGACGCCAACACACTCTTGGCACGCCCGGTGGGACCATGTCTTCATCAGGAAATTCGATTCCGCCATCTGATCTCAACACAGAAGCCATAATCGTCCAGAACAATGGACGATTTGACTCGAACAATGTCAAGATATTGAAGATCGGAGGATCTGCGTTGGAGGAGATGATGCTAGTCATTATCGAAAACTAGGCGTGGCGTCACTCAAAATCCGCCTGCGACGGTCAACGCCAGGGAGATGCGGGTGTCCGCGAGCCGTAAGCCGATGCACCGCTCAAGCCGAATTATCGGCTATGATTAATCGATCTATGCACCACGCCTTAATAAACCAATCATCGGCTCTTGTGACAACGCTTAAGCCGATGATAGCAAACGATGTTAAAACTATAGCCCAGAGTTAGCCTCGTCGGTAGTCTGCTTGACCCATTGCAAGCTCTGCCCAATTATCCTGTTTTTTCAGTGGCCCAAAATACGCAGAGCACACCGACCGATCCTAAACCATCGGCTATAACCTCACCCCCTACCATGATGCCTACTCAGCCCACTATAATATTGCCTAGAGACCCACAGCCAAGTGGGGTGAGCCATTACCACGCATACACCGACGCCGCTAAGTTAGACGCATCAACAAATCTGCCGCCGTCGGCTCCATTCTATGCTTTTCCACAATCAGTTTCACAGTTGATTGGGCCTGAAAGATACCCACAAGAACCTACCTTACTTAGAAATCCAGGTCCGCATAGGGTAGAACTTATTCAGAGCCTTTCGTCCCAATACCAGAACCACAAATCAGGCATAATAGGTATGATCAGTATACTCGTGTGCCGTCGGCTCATCATAATTGGCAACCTGAGTTTGCACTCGGGGGGCAGAATGCCAACTATGATCAACATTATTAGGGGCCTGCGGTGCCAATGGCCGATAATGCAAACCGGGCCGACCAAATCTCCGTTGTCTTAAGGGACCAATTCGGCATACAGCCAAAGGGGAAGGTTATCGGCTACAGAAAGCCGTATCCTGATTACATAGATCGTATGCCTTACCCTCACAATTTCAGAGTTCCAGATTTTGCAAAATTCTCTGGTGATGACTTGACTACTACTCTAGAACACATCGGACGCTTTATCTCTCAATGCAGCGAAGCGGCTCAGTCCGATGGACTGAAAATAAGACTCTTCCCATTGTCATTGTCCGGGGCAGCCTTTACTTGGTTTACTTGTTTGCCTCCAAATTCGGTCCACTTATGGAACGATTTGGAAAGCCGATTCCACGAGTATTTTTTCTCAGGCAGTTTAGAACTCAGGATTTCTGACCTAAGTTCTGTCCGCCAGAAATTTGGAGAATCAGTAACTGATTACATTAAGAGGTTCAGGGAAACTAGAAATCGATGTTTTAGTGTCACATTGCCCGATAACCAACTTGCTGATTTAGCTTTTCAAGGATTGATTCCACCACTTAGAGAGAAGTTTGGAGGGCAAGAGTTCAACGATTTAAGCCATTTGCTTCATCGTGTATCGGCTCAGGAAAGCCGATTCCCAGATAATAAAATGTTTAAAGACAGATTTAAAAATAACGGCAATAAAGAAAAGGATAAAGTTAAAGTCAATATGGTGGATTATTGTCCAAGCGATTCTTTAGAGGATGATGAAGCAGAAATAAATATAGTCGAATAGGTAAAGGGGTCTAAAAAGTCCCTAGTCTATTCTTGGCTAAAACCGACTAGAAATTAGTCGGAAGTTAAGTATGCCTTTGATGTTTCTAAGTGTGATCGTATTTTAGATTTATTATTACAAGAAAAGATAATACTGTTGCAGGGACATATTATACCATCGGTTTGACGAGATCAAGAAACGCGGTATTGCAAGTGGCACCATTCTTTCTCATACAATACTAACGATTGCAATATTTTTCACAATGATCCGATCGGCTATTGAAGATGGTCGGCTAAAATTTCACGCGATGAGCCGACCATGCAAGTTGATGACCCATTCCCAATTAACATGGTTCAATGTTGGCTAAAGGAAAGGAGCCGATGCATGATGAGCCAAAGAAGGAGCGACAAGTCAATATTGATCGAATTCAAGCGGCGACGGACGTTGAAAATTACGATCGGCTCATTACAAATAGAAGCCAATCACGAAGGAAAAAATTCGAAACCATTAAACCCAAGGAAATCTCGGTGGGCAAATGGTACAAAGTGAAATTGCCATCAAGGCAATCGGCTAAAAGGCGAGGACCAACGTTTTCTTAGTTGATGGAGAAATATGAGAGAATGAATAGCCGATCACGACATTCTACCTTGATCGGATAATTTATATCTGCACGAAAATGTGGAAAGGGCTCATAGAAGATGTCCTTTTGGCGTTTTGTTGGGAAAGGGAGTAGCACTACCATCTCGTATACATGTCCAATGGAGCATTACCCCAAAGCGATTGGCCAAAACAATCGGCTAGAGATGAGGGTCATGCAGGCGATTCGAGATCACAAAGCAAAGGTTACAGGGAGGCCTGTTCACGAGAGAATATCTGAACCAAACCGTAACTGGGACCAGTCAAAAAGCTAAGGCCCAACTTAGACCGCGAAGATTTGGTGGCCGGATCTGCTTGATGGGAGCCCAAGCCGGTGGTGTCAAGTGCGGCCTTAGGCGATCCTGCATGAGCGGCCCCGAGGCTAACGACTCAA